>APFE030466834.1:59297-112211 GCA_000404065.3 Pinus taeda | reverse complement strand
TCAAGGAAGCTCATTTGGAGCGAGGGAGCGAGGCTTCCACAAACTTGCATTGGACCCAAGGTAGGCCTAAAACACTTGTATGCCTTTGTTTATAATTGCATGTTTAGAGTAAGATAGTTTTTGATTGGCTTGCTTGTCACTAGATATCTTTAGATACTAGGAAGGTCGATCTTGTCTGCAACCTTGACTCATTCCATGTGACAGTTATTTTTTAGTAATGGAAGGAAAATTTATTTGGCATCAGTTCTGAGTTATTCTTAGGAGCCTATAGCTCTTGGGGTTGGGCCCAACCCAAGTGCCAAGGCTTCCTTTGTGTATTGTTATTTTCTTTTTATGTCTTTGCAAAATAATTTCTGTTAAGTAGATTAGAATCTTGCTTGGTTACCTAGATCATAGTTGATGGTTAAGAAGGCTTTTCATGTTCAGATTGAATTGATAGGTTAATAACAGGGAAGGTCTTCATAAAAATTCTATCAAGCACCTCAGATCTCACCTCTCCCTCAGTGGGACCATGAGCTGGGACCAAGGTGACCTTCCTGCCACCAAAAACATTGTCTTTGCTTCACCATGAAATTATTAGTGTTAGATTCTCATTTGCCGAAGTTGATATCAGTTGTGGTTGCATGCTTAGGTTCATGATTGCTTAGTTTCCTAGTTATTTCACATGATTTCATTGCAAATAAACTTATGTTCCTTTTCTTTGCTGTTATCTAGGTCAGATTAGGTCAAAGTAATTAGGTCCTTGATTTTCCACGTCTTTGTTTGTTCAGTTTGAAAAATAACTTACAGAGCACCTGTAATAATCCTTTATCTTTTTTTACTCCATCAATCCCACCTGCTCCATCCTCCAACCCATATTATTGCCTTACGGTTTCCACTTTCGCTCTCTTTGCCCTAAATTCCCATAATTTTGTGCAACATTGCTCTAGCCCTCCCTGAACAAATCCAACCATCCTCGCCACTCCTCAGCCCCATTCACAAAATCCTGGACCTCCTCACACCCTTATCTCACCTCCATACCCACTCATTCACCTTTCTTCCTCCATCAATCCTCCAAAATCCCCTTTCTGAACATCCTGTAGAAAATTATAGAACATCCTGTAGAAATTCCAAAACATCCTGTAGAACCCCTACAAACTTCTTGTAGAAGCTCACAAAAGCGGTTTCTTGATAGCCAAACTCTGTGAAACTCTTTTGAAGGGTGCTATGGACCCCTTAGGCCCTCTCCGAACCTTCCTGACCTCTTGCAAGCATTTCCTCTTGCCAATCCACCTTTGCATAATCGAAAACTGTGAAAAGCACATGCATGATAATTCTGACAACTTATTCAAAAATACAAAAAAATGTTTTCTTTAGATTTTACTATAGAAGTAGCTTAGACACATGCATTTTACCTTCCTAGGAGTCAATGGAATCTCTTCTAGTAGCTTGCATCCTCTTTCTTGCATCATTAGGGCTAGCAGGTAAAATTAGGGTTTGCTAGGGTTTGCATTTCCTTTCAGCTTTTTAGTTTCTTTCCACAAGTATATTAGCTTCCTTTGAGTTAGCTTCCATCCATTAGTTAAAAATCTTCTTCTCAGAGCTCATAGAAGTTGGCTTAAGCTCCTAGCAGACTTGTGCCAGCTGACCAAGTGACAGCTGCGGCAAGAGCTAGTACTTGTGCATACAGCACCGTCGCTTCCAAGTTTGTTACGAACTACCGGGTTGATAAAAGTAAAGAAGGGAGTTCCAGGAGTTGCAGCATTATTACTGCAATACTGGAGCCCACCACTACTATACACAAGGATATCATCCAAAAAAACAATCGCAAACTTACCAATGAATTCCTTGAGGACTTCATTCATGAGCCTCATAAAAGTGTTGGGTGTGTTGGTTAAACCAAAAGGCATAACCAACCATTCATACAAACCATCATTGGTTTTGAATGCAATCTTCCACTTATCTCTTTCTCCCATTCTAATCTGATGATAGCCGCTCTTTAAATCTATTTGGAAAAAATTATACCACCATTGAGACAATTCATTATATCTTCTGTGTGGGGTAAAGGAAATCTATACTTGAATAGCTATGGAATCAGTACATATCCTCCATTCTTTGTCGTTTTTTGGATTTGGGACAATTGGCATGACACAAAGACTCAAAATTTCTCTAATGAATCCTTTGTCCAACAACTCCTAGATTTGATTCCTAATTTCTTCATTCTCTTTAGGAGTCATTTAATAAGCTACCTTATTGGGTAAATTGGATCCTAGAATTAAATCTATATTATGATTGATGCCCCTTACAAGTGGTAATATATTTGGCAACTGATCGACGATAATATCAACAAATTCAACCCACAATTATCAAATTGCAATAAGAAACTCATTCAAATTTTTATGCATAAGGATAGTTTTAGGCTTACCAATTAAAGTGAAGTATACTTCTTCTGCTCACTTTATTTCTTGTAGTAGCTCCTTCCCTATCATCATTATCACACTTGGGCATGCTTCCTCTTTGACTCCTTTATCCTCTAGGGGTAATAACACATATATGTAATTGTATTTCTCAAAATAGTTGGTATTATTCCTCCCATCATGGATAGATACTCTATCATACTGCCACGACCTTCCTAATAATACACTGGAAACATCCATAAGCATGATTTTACACAACACCTCATCCTTGTAAATTCCAATATGGAACTCCAACTTGCTATGTTCATTGACTAGGATTTGATGTTCTTTTTGCAACCATGTCACTTGATAGGAGTGGGTTGCATCATCCTTTGCAACCCTAATTTCTCCACCATTTCCACATAAACCAAGTTATTATTGTTGCCACTATTAATAATTACTTTGCAACATTTTCCCTTGGACTTGCATATTGTTCTAAACAAGTTCCTTCATTGCATTGGCTCTTGCTTCTCCTTTTATCCTTTAATTAAAATCCTCTTCAACATTTTGGATTCACCCAACTCAGTAGTCTCCTCTTTTACTTTTGTTGTTGTTGCCTTGTCCCACTATTTTGCAACATGTTCTCCTCTTGGCCCTGCTATTTAATTTTCAAGAAAATTCCATGGCATATGGCTTATATTTCCACATATGTAACATCCAACTTCTCTTTCTCTACCCCTGCATCTTGGGAAAAATATCTACCCCTTGGTTCTCCTCCTCTTGGAGATTGAATTCTTGAACTCCCTACTTCCTCTCTTGGAGAAAGGACTTTCCCCCTATTGGGAGATCATTTTCCTCTATATAGAATCCTTCCTCTATTTCATTATCTCTGCTTCCTTGCTAACTTTTCTTCTGCTCTAAATGTCACTTGATTGCCATCCTTCACAATATTAAAGGGAAATAGGATAATTTTTTCTTTGATTTCAAACCTCTTGCCATTTATGTACTTGGTAACCTTCTCCACATACTCCTTGATGTTGCCTACCCTAATATTTAGCATATAGAATTCCTTTGTATATTCTTTCACCATTATGGACTTCTGCCTCAAATTTTGTAGCTTCCAGAATAAATCCAGTTAGTAATCCTCGAGCATGTACTTTCTCTTGAATTTAGCCACCATCCGATCTTATATTTTAATATTCTCTTCTACTTTTTTTCTTCAATATGCCTACAATTCACCCCACCACAGTGTTGCATGTATCCTTAACCTAGTTACAACATACTTGATCTCCCAGTCCTCCTCAACATCCTCATAATCAAAATACTTGTCTAGGGTGTTGATCCAATCCAAAAACTCTTCCACATTCAAGTTTATATCAGATAGAGGCACTTCCATCTTTGGTTTGGACATGACCTTGGTAACCAACTTAATCAGATGTTCATATGGCTACTCTCTTCCTAGAGTTCTTTCCACCTCTTCCTCAAAACTTCTATCCTCACTCTCACTAATGTCTCCCACATCAAGTTCTCATCTCTAGGAAATTTCCATGACCTTTATTCTTGCCTAGATACATCTCAATTCCAATCTTAGGTTGTCATCCGTTCAACCCTTTTCAACTACCTCTGCTAGGTGTCATACTAGTAGCACAAGTCTTAAAAATTGCTCAAATCCTTTTACTAGTTACAAGATTTATAGCACTTAGAATCTCTAATACCACGATGACATGATATTCATGTGATTAATCCCTTACTCTTCAAAAAACCCATAACATAAAAAATTTAGAACATCTCATGCATCCTTGTTACAGGCTTCCACGTCAAATCCCATTTTGGACCATCTCTCCTCCTTTTCTCAAATTAAACCCAAAACTTAAATTGTGCATGACCCACGCTCAGTTCTTGAAGCAAGTTGTGAGTCAAGACTATAAATAGGTTAGGTTTGGGACTTTTCCTGGATGTGATGTCAATCCTCTACACCAATTTGCTTCGTAGGTCATGGGAGGGGGGGGGGTGTTATGTGGTCGAAATCGACTTGAGGACATGGTCAGGACTTCTTCCCATTCACCAAGTTCTCATGTCGACCACTCCCGAATTTCGACTACCCAACAAGACCCATGAAGTGACATTAGACTTATTTGTGAATTGTGAATTATAATAAATGAAAAGGGTTCAAAGGGCTGACCTACAACTATTGTACCACCACCTCAGTTCTTGGCTGAAGAGTTGAGAACTTAGAGTGAATCATATGCATTCCTTCCACAAGGTTTTTCTTTACATTCAACAAGATATGTTGACTCCTTTTTAATAAAGATTCTGATCTAGGGGATTTAAACATTCAAATTCTTGCTCAATCCTTCAAACAATAACCCAAATCATTCTTGGACAAAAAATTACCATGATTCAATGACTGGCCAAGAATTTTTCCTATGTTTCGGACTCGTTTCTATTAGACTATTAGCTACTTTTGTTATCGAACGTACAATTCAAGGAAATTTAAAGCACAAATGTTAATCCTCAAACAAGAATTGAAATGATAATGAACCATGCAATAAAAATTTCCAAAGCACAACAAGAACATTTCCTTCTTTTTCTATGACTTTCTTCATGCCCGTGAGGTTCACAAACCCACGTTACAATAGACATAATATAGGAGATTTTTTTCCATAACAAAACAATGATGCACTAACTAACAACAAACTTCCCAAATATGAAACTTGGTTCTTTTTCTAGAAGTTGTTAAGATAACATGACTGTCCTGATCAGAAAAGACACATATGTTAACACAAAAATAATAGTTTGTACAGGTGTCCTCCAAGGGACATGTAGAGACAACAAACCATAAGATATTTAAAATATTTTGTTTTTGGAAGAAAATGTGGAGTGATGCTCCTAAATCACCCCCTATGTTATGATCTCCCACCCCAACTTCTAAGTTTCTCTACTATACTAATGAACACGATACAATTGAAGAGCATGGATCCCCTTTTCATCCTAGTGGCCCAATTTTAACATAGCCCTATAGCCAACTAAGGGTAAATTTTGACTCCACTTATCAACTAGACTTAGAAATCTTACCCTTCTATAGTATTTTATAAAATTACCACATGGTTATCCCTACATGTATGATAAATGGGGACTGACATGGCATCCACGAATGCCATGGTGGTTAAACATCGTAGGTAAACTTCTAGGAGGCATGGATTCTTCATACGAACTCCAATTGATGTAATGATTACATAATTGGAAAGCTATCTAACTATATAATAGTTTCATAAGGTCTAGTAATAAAGTAAGAAATTTTGACCCCCTAAAAAATTCATTTAAGGCACTCAAAATGGACCCAAAAAGGCTTTAAACCCAATTCTCCAAACTAGGTCTCAATGATAAAATTCCTCTTGTAAGCTCAATTATTCCACTTTAAAAGCATTCAAATATATGGTAAATTATATAATGGTCCAATATGGATCAAAACAATGCACAAAAGGGAGAGTCGGGGAAAGGGGAAGCAGGAATTGCAACCATTGATTTCCCTTTTCCTCTACCTTATTTTCTATTATGTTTTTCTTATTTCATTTAATTATCTATATTTTTTGTATAATTTTTACTTGTTTACTTTTAATTTTGCATTGTTTTGAAATTTTTTTCTATCCTTAATTAGTTTTATAATTGGATTAGAGACATTTTTTTGTACAATAGCTCACTAGTTCATATCAAGTTCACATAACACCTCCACCTCAAGAGGATTGATGGGTATGTGTTATATTATTTTCATGACTAGTCCCATGTGTGATTCATATGCACTAGACATTTGGGTCACGGGGGGTGGATCCTTTGAAAAAAATTTTGGCAAGTATCTTTTTTCACATCCATTTTGGTAGTTTTTGGGACATCATTTTCACTTTTGGTAGTTTTGTGGTGCATGGTGGTCGAACCAATGGTTTTCTAATTCTAGTTAACGAATTAAGGTTTAAATCTAGTCTAAACCAATGGAATTAGGGGTTTTGGATGATGTGGGATCATATATATTGTATTATAAGAAACAAATTTTAATGATGATAAAGGAATTAGACATGTGGCTTAAAACAATTTGCTAGTTCTCCTAGTTTTCATTTTTAAGGTAAATCTCCATGTATTATATTGTGATTTCCATTGCTTTAATTTTTTGTTCATTATGAATATACGTATGAAATACATTTTTATATGAGGTTTAAAACTTAAAAGGATTTTTGGAATCCAATAGATTTAATTAGAAACTAATTTGGATTAATGTGCCTTTGCTTTCTTCTCTTGAATGTGGTTTAGATTCTGATTCCTAGCTAAAACTCTAACTCTGGCTATCATTCTAGTTCATGGCTCTAGCTACGAGCTCTAGTCATAGATATGGAAATAGCTCTACTTATTGACCCACTTATTCCCTCAATGTATAATTTTTCCCATTGACTCTCAACTCAAAGCAATCTCTAGATATATTAGCACTCATTCCCATCTCTCTCTTAGACTTGGAGGTGGCCTATTTTGGTAGTTAATGAAGCCAAGTTGAATGTTGGTTTGTGTTCAATGTGACACCAACATTTTATGCCATCACATAAAAATTCCACATGGAAAATATGGTTGCTTTATTCTACTATGATTGGTAACTTCTTAGTGTGGAAACAATTGTCTAATGCCTTCACACACTTGCAAGAACATCGTGGAGTTCTCAGGGACTCCCAAAATTTCATTGACCTATTTGTGCCGATATATAGTACATCTTCAAGAAATGGGTTTTCCCAATGAAATATATAAAAAAAAAAAAAGAAATTTACTATGGTTTCTCTTGGCATTAATTTGTTTTCCATCTTGTTGATGCCGTTGGCCTCCCCTACTACTATAACTCCTTAACTAACTTCTACTCCTTGGAATGAAGTCGTAGGTAACTATTCATCTTCTTCAATATTAACACTCCACACTCTTCTCTTTCTTATGTGGTTTTCTGGGTGAAACTTTGGATAAATTCGCCAATATTTTATTTCCCAATGACGACTCAACTTACAGGGGTGTAAAAATTTCACGGTGCCACTATATGGAATTCTCAACCTCATCCCTCTCTCCATGTGCCTATGATTTCATCATTGTATTAGGTAAGTCTTATTTTCCTTCTTCCTTTAAATAAATCCAAGACTTTGGCATATGGCTTATTTTTCCTAGCAAGATGTCTCAATATGACCTTTCTTCTTAAAATTGAACAAGCCTATGAATACTAGCAATTGGAATTTCTGTGACCTTTCCTCTTATAGTAGTGACAAATAAATTATTTCTTGTTTAAGGTAGTCCTCTATGTATTTTTCTCCTCCATTTCCTAGTTGATTGGCTTGATACTTCTTCTAAACGATGGTGTAGGCTAAGTCCTATTGACAGTGCTGGACCCGCCAACATTTAGGGGATCACCCCAGTATGAAGTCCCAAGTAGACCTCACACCGTTTGGTGTAGGAGTCTCATCGGGTATGATGGCCTGGTTGCCATTATCTTAAGGATTTTCCTCAAATCTTGCTTTTCAGCACGAGAGTGGTTTGCTTTGTCTTCAAGAAGTGAGGTTCGTGTGCCTAGTGAGTGTAAGTGTCACTTGTGTCAATGGTTCTTTCACTATCGAGGGAAAGGGTGAGAGTGAGTTCCAGGTCAATTAGGAGCACTCCCAACACTAATGGGAACACACAACACAATAGGATGTGCATAGCTTCCAGCGAAGTAGTCCACACGGATGTGGTAGTCACAACATACAAGGTAAGATAACACGTACAACACTCACAGATAATTCTGAACGAGTGCAACGGTTGTTATACCAAGCTTCATGTGAAAGGTCTGCCTGATGTCCAGGAGAGCAGTCTGCACAAGCGAGACAAGGTTAACAACATATAAAATACATTTCCATTAATAGATTATGCATTACAACAAATTAAATAGTTCATTTGTAGAACGCAGGTTAAAGAAACATGCATTACAAGTGTTAAAGATCAGTCTTAGAACAGATACAATACATGTGTGAAAATTTTCTATCCTGTTAGCAGGCTTCTGAATAAAGTGAAAGTTCCAAGACACATCGTTACACCATACATCACTAACCCTGAGTGTGGGGTGTTGGAGCCACTACTTACTCCTCAAAGAAAATATTACAGACTCTCTTAGCTATGTGGTAGGAGTTGAGGTGAAAAAAGTCCTTTACATGTAAAAATGACGGGGTATTTATAGCCAAGGGTGAAACTAACCCTTATGGTTGTTCAACTACCCTCATGACCATTTTACTTCCATGAATTTTCGACTTACATGACTCTTTGTTCGGCAAGTGGGTCTCTTGGACTTCCACATTACATCACATTGATTGACAGCAAGCCCATAGTGGAGATGTGGGCGACATGACTCATGGTGTGACTCGACATGACTTGACATGACAATACTGGTACATTCATGCTGTTGTTGGAGTGTATGTTGAGCTATAGCTCTTCTGGGTGATGTATGTCTTCACGGTGTATCATAGCTTCACCTCTGCATGGAGAAGTGCATGGAGTCTTCAATGGTCCTTGGTTCGCATGATGAAACTTTAGCATGTTGTTCCTTGCTTGCATGTTGGAAGGATAGAGAGACTCATCTGTTTGCGAAGGTGAATGTTCATCATGTTCATCCATTTCGCATGCTTCATTCGTTCGTCCATTGGTGAACCTGTCATTTTGCATGTTCTCCCTTCATTCATCCCAATCGTTGTCTTGCCATGTTTGTTGGTGTACCTGTACCTACAATCACTCATGACAAGACAACATAAAATCCAAAACCTCCTAGTCTACCATGACACATGATCATTTCAGATGCAGGTGACTGGGAGAGGTAGTAAGGTTGTGAATTGGGATGATGGCTGAGGGCAGTGGTGATCAAAATTATGCAAGAGTTACTGAGTGATGGAGACAAGCAATATGAGACGACAATGACTATCTGCGAGGTCTGGCTCGACTGGGAGGAAAATTTGCACAAATTTTGGGAGGAACAGTCCAAGCTGCTAGAAGGCAAGGTGGGCTTGCTCTACATATTGTTCAGAATGAATTGGTAGCGGGGATGGATATCCAGATTTGCACAATTTTCCAGAGGAATGGGCCAGGCTGCGTGAAGGGTCAGCAGGTAGGGATTGTGGAGATTTTTGGGGGAACTTCCTAGGAGACTAGTAGCCAAAACAACGCAATTCCTGGAGGGAACTTCCAGTTGGTTGCTGGGTCACTAGCAACCAAATATGTGCAATTCCTAGAGGGAACTTCTAGTTGGTTGTTAGAGTCACTAGTAGAAGAAACTGTGCAATTCCTAGAGGGAATTGGCAATCTTCTACTAGGGGCTGATGACAAGGAATACTACACTGAGGTTGAGAGGCCAACCTACTGATCATCTCTACATAATTTCTGAGTTGAGCTGACTGATGGGTAGTGGAAGGACTTCTCATGAACATTGCGCAATTTCTAGGATGAACAGTTGGTCGACTGTCAGGATGACTGACTGGGAAAGATGCGCAATTTTGTAAAGGAGACAGGGATGGGCACTTGGTGTCTATCTAGCCTGTCTACGCAATTTCTTCAGTCAGTTGAACGGGTGAGGTCAGTGGCCTCTGCATAATTTTTTAGGGGAGTTAGTCCCGGGTTGACTTTCAGGTCCGACTGTCCTAATGGCCAGTGTGAGAGTTGATTGAAATTCTTGCGGGAAACACAGCTTAAAAAGACTCTCTTAGTGCTTCTATGTTGTTCTAGTTAGTAGTCGATCGAGTCGATGGTAGGGTAATGGTCCAAATGTCAAAGGGGATTCTAGTCCTTAGAACTTCAGCAAAAATGGCTAAGTGTGTGAACAGTCAAAAGATGCATAAGTGACCATATGAACACACACTCGTATGACTTGATGACAAAATGAACAAACCATCCAGACACACATGTTCAACATGACTAGCCGACATTGTTAGTTACAAGCGCGACACTTGTGATTGATTGTTCATTGATCGAGACGATGCTTGTGCTACAATGAATGTGACTCCATGTGTGAGTGTGATAGATTCTTTCATGGTGAACACAACAAGCACATAGGAAGTGAAAACTTTAAGCATAACCATAACATGGTCACAAGCATGACTTAGACATCATCATGTAGAGACTTCAATGCAATGAACAAGCAAGATGGATGTAAAGAATCACACGAGCTCACGGAGTGAACCCAAGTGTGTGTAGTCATCAAGTGAAACTCTTAAGGGGGGCTCCAAAATTGGTGCAAGCCAAAATTTTGGAGGGTAGTTGTAGCCGCTACAACACGTGGCGACACATTAGTAGAAATCCAATTTCTCTATTTCGATTCAATGCTAGCACAGGGCCTTGTTCTTCAGGAAGTATTGAATTTCTATGCAGGTTGCTTCGGTTTGCCCACTTACCCCATGGATATACATGGTTCACCCTTTTCCAACTCAGTCAAACACAATCAAAAGTTCAGCTTAGATCTCAGTGTTTTGAATCTGAGAAGGGTAGTTTAGCTCATGTGTTGAAGATTTTCAAAGTATAATTTTTCATCTCTATTGTTGTGCTACTACCAACAGGCCTAGACAGTACCCTGACGGAGTCACACAGGAACACATACATTGCTCCACTACTAGCGAGCCTGGTCAGTACTCCGATGGAGTTGCATGCTTCACCTCTCTGCGCAGGAAGCCTTTCTCTTCTTTAATCTTTGTAATTTTCAAGGGGACTATGCATAGGCACTTATTTATTTTTGGGGTAGAAGAGGGATCCCAACTTATTGAGAAAAGAAGAGGTTGTTCCTTCAAAGAAGCATGTAAGACCTATGACATAGGTTTTCTCATCTAGATTTTCCCCTTCTTTGTTTATACTAGTTGGATGAGCTTGAACACACAAAGCAGAAGGTTGATCTAGGCATGGGGCTTCCTAGTGTGGACACAAGTTCATGGTTGGACCAAAAATTCCCTTGCAAATGGTTCGTATTTTCCATTAGGACTTCATCGGCTGAAAGTTACAACAAAGCACAGAGAAGGCGGACACAAGATTGGCCAAGTGCTACAGTATCACAATTCTCTTCAAATTTTAGCCACATACTATATTCAAAAGCCAAATTGAAGTAGTTCGCAGCACTTATTTCCAGAAACAAAAATAGTAATATATTGACCAAACAAAATGAATGTAAACAAAAATAGTAAGCGGAATCAAGCAAAGTGAAAACTCAAGGTAATAAGAAAAACAAACACAATGAAAACAACAAGTAGCAAGTAGACTATGTACATGGCATGTGCACAACCCGGCATACTAAAAATAATGCTTCATATCTTGGTTGTTGATAGGAAGGTTTTCAATCCTCCCGTCGAGTGATCATGAACAATACATGTATAGGCCAAGCTTCTCGTGAACTATGTACAAGCCAATCCATAGGGATTGGAACTTCATATGTTTGCCTTTGTCTTCATGGGGCTTATCCAACTGGTGATCTAGGTGGATGTTGGTGGCCACCCACCTATCCCATTTGGACCCCCGTAACTGTCTCTTTCAGATTTTCAGTTTCTGTAAATGTAGCAAAATTTACTATTTTTAGCAGTTTTTTCGGGTCCTGAACTTCCGGAGCGGTTTTGAGGCCCTAAACGACGTTTTCTAGGAAATATGGGGGCAACATGGGTCCATGGACTTATCTTACCCTTTCGAAAGTGGTAGTTATCAGATAGATCTTTCTAACGAGCTATCATACGCGTCAAACGGAGATCGTATACCAAAGTTACGACCCCGGGAAATTGATGTACCAATTTACCCAAAACGGGGCCCACAATTTGGCGTTTCATCTTCTAGGGTTAGGTTTTGGAAGGTGAAGGGTTTTCCATTGTTTCTCAACAATAAATAGGCCTTCGAGCCTCATTGCAACGGAGTTCAGAACAGTTCAGAGGCATGTAGCCACCACATCTCTTCTCAGAGATAAGCTACCATCGCCCTAGCTGGTTTATTCCCATTTCTGGTTGTAAGCATATTTCAATATTTCCATTAATGAAATGAAGTATTATTTCCGCTGCATCTCTTTATTTATGGTTATCACATATTTGTATTTATGGTTATCTCTGTAATCTATTGCGTTCCTGTTTAAATCCGGATCACAAGCTCCAACTAAAGGCGATTGAGGAGAGGTTACAAGTTGTAAAGGAACCACTCAAAAGGGTGGTGAATATAGAGCATTTGCAAGACGACAGAATTGGAGACATGAACAAGATGTTCTCCATCTACTTGAAATATATCCATAACATGGATATTACTCTAGGGCAAGAACCGGGAGATCTTACCCAACTCACAAAATATCGGGTCGGGGAGGTAACTGGAGCAAGCGGCAAGCAACCAGTGACTCAAGGAGTGGGGGTGGTGGAAATAGCAACTCCACCGGTGAAAACAACACTTGCTTCTTGTTTAGATGTGGTGGAAGCATCACCAATGCCTGTAGTTAAATGATCATGGGTTCATTTCTTTTTTTGCTTTATTTTTTCATATGGCTATCTAAGCCAGATAATAGTAATATGGTGATAGGTAGGTTTGTAGACATAGAACAAGAAGATATACTTATACACAGACCACCTTCAAGTGGTAAATTGATAAGCATCATTATTAGTAGAGTTAATTTTGCACATAGTAAAGTTAATTTTGCATATTTGTACAAGGGATACTATAGACAAAAAAACTTATGGCATGCCTGGTTAAATGTGTGGTCAAGACTATATTTTTTAGCAGTTGGTCTAGTTTCAAATCTGGCAGACCAGTTGATTATGATGTATTCTATGGTTATATAGTAATATAAGGCTTCTCTACTGACATAAAAACAAAAAAACAAAAAAATGTAGTCAATTTTGCATATTTATGATTCCTTTCAAATGCTTATTGATTGAATTATTCTTGCAAGTATGTCATTAGTTGCAGAATTTGAATTGAGTGACATAAATTGTTGAATTTTGTAGCTGCCTTATGAGTTTTTTCACTTTTCATGAAAACTTGATGTTGCTAATGTGGTTGATCTTTATTGGTGTTGCTAACCTCTAAGAATGCTTGAAGAAATCCAGGTCTACAAAAATACTTATTAAACCTAAAAATTTTATTAGAAAAAGGAGGGATAAAAAGGAAATGGAACAAGAAATATAAGCTGTCGAGAATTCTTGGTTTCAATTAATATTTTATGTATAGACAGGCCAACAATGTTGGTTTATATATAATATATATTATAATATATATATAATATATATATATAATATATATATATATTATGTATATATATTATATATATATATATATATTTATATAATATATAAAGACAAAAATTACAATCTAGTTGGAGGATGAGGAGAAGAGTCTCCTTTTTCAACCAACTTGAAATCAAAATTATTATGCAAATGTTTGACAAATTCTTCCCTTGTCAAGGGATTATGGTATAGCTTTGATCTATGGCCATTAACAAGGAAGGTGATATTTTCTTCATCAATAGTTTTGATTCTAACTGCTTCATTATCAAAGACAATATCTATCTCATAGGGACCAAGCCAATGAGTTTGAAATTTTCCTTGAAAATATTTGAATTTAGAGTAAAAAATAAAGGCCCAATTGCATGGCTTGAATTTATTAACTTTGATGATTTTGACATGCCATCTTGATCCTTCTTGTTGGATTATGTTGGTTCTTTGCATAACATCTTGTTGGATTCCATCTAGCTCGTTCAATTGTGCCAACCTTTGTTTTTTAGCCTTAGATAGATCAACCCCCAACTTTGCTCTCGAAGCCTTTCTACCCGATGTCTTATATGCAAGTGTACAGTCTTGGTCAGGATTGCTTCAAGTAACTTATTGGTATATTCCACTTGCCCGTTGACTTGTGGATGGTATGGACTTTACTTTTGATGTTTGATCTTATATTGCTCCTTAATTTTTTGCACCAACATGGATGTGAATTTAGTACCTTGATCTGTCACAATTTCCCTTGGGACACCAAAATGAGTGAAAATATCCTCAAAAAGAAATGTAACTACAACATTTTCAGTAGCAAAAAGAAGTGGCTTAGCCTCTACCCATTTTGTAACATAATTTGTACAAATAAGAAAATACCTTTTCTGTTTAGGTGGAGGGTTGATTAGACCAACAAAATCTAGAACCCATTTTTCAAAAGGATCTAAAAGTCCTGAAGTGGCATAGGCATATCATCCGATTGTATGGGTTTTCCCATTATTTTGAATCTATCACATTTTTTGACATATTCCTTGGCATATTTAAAAAGAGAAGGCCAATAATATCCCAAAAGAAGGACTTGTAAGAGATTTTTTTATCAGCAAAGTGTCTTCCACATGGTTCATCATGGAAGGTTTTCAATATCTTTGTTACTTCATCCTCTCGAACACATCTTTGAATTATTAGATCATATCCATTTCGGTATAATTCTCCCTCTATCCATGAGTAAGGTGCATCGGTTTTGATAACTTTCGGCCTTTATTTGGCTGATAATTGTGGGGGGTGGGGGGGGACTTTCCTGTAGCCAAATAATTAACAATATCTGAAAACCAAGGAGATTAAGTAGACACTGCAAAAAGATATTCATCAGGAAAATTATCCTTCACAGGGGTATCAATATTATTATTTTGCATCTTGGAAAGGAAATCAGTGAGTGCATTTTCCTTTCCTGGCCTATACAAAATGGTAATATTGAATTCTTGAAATAATAACAACCATCTAGTAATATTGCCATTATTAATTGGTTTATTCATTAAATATATAATAGTAGAATGATCTGTATGAATGAAAGTTTCATAGCTAGTGATATAATCGAAACTTATTGATGGCATGAACAACAACTAAAAACTCTTTTTATGTTACTGTATATTTAATTCTGCAGGAGTCAAATTTTTACTTGTATAGTAAATAACATGAGTTAAATCTTTATGTTCCAACACGACTCCTAAAGCTATATTTGAAGCATCAATTGAAATGTGAAAAGGGAGATACCAATTAGGCCCTCGTAAAATTGGGGCTTTAGTAATTTTATGCTTCAATGATTTAAATGCTTTCTGGCAATTAGAATTCCAAACAAAATCAGAATCTTTTGTAACAAGTTTAAAGAGTGGAGAAGCTATTTTTGTGAAGTTTTCTATGAATCTTCTATAATATCCTATAAAACCAAGAAAAAATCTAACATCTCTTTGACAAGTAGGAACTAAAATTTTAGAAACTACCTTGATTACATCACCTGAGATATGGTGGCCTAAAACAATTCCCTCATTAAACATCATAAAACATTTCTCATGACTTAATGGAAGATTTTCTTCTTTACATATAATGAGAACTTTTCCAATTTTTCAAGAGCTTCTTCAAAAGTGTTTCCATAAACAGTGAAATCATCCATGTAAACTTCTACGTAATCATGAATCAAGTCAGAAAGTATGCCTATAACTCCTCTTTGAAATATTGCAGGTGCATTACATAACCCAAAAGGAAGTACCATGCGCATATGTACCCCATGGACATGTAAAAGTTGTTTTGTCTTGATCTTTTGGTGCCAATTAGATTTTATTATCCCCACTAAAACCATCTAAGAATGAAAAATATTTCTTCCTTGCGAAAGTATCTAAGACTTGAGTGATTAAAGGTAACGGAAAATGATCTTTTAAATTATCCTTATTCATTTCTCTATAATCATTTCACACTCTCCACTTTCCATTCATCTTAGTAACAATCATTGAAGGTGAGACCCGTTGACTCTATGATATTGGATAAATGAATTCACATAACTAATTTGTGTAGTTCCTCCTTAACAATTTATCTCAATATTGATTAGAGGCTTCTGCGATCTGTATTATGTGTAGTGTTGTCTTCTGGAGTCATCACATACAAATTATTGGAATCGACGTTTCGAACCATCCTCCATGGTTCATCATCATGATAGATCCATGAGTGAATCTATCTCATATTGGGGTTCATCCTTCTTTGAGGTTGTCTAATTGGTTTGGCATTTTCCTTAATATAAATGTGATGCATATAAGTGTCAGGAATAATTCCTTTCATATCGGTATATTCCCATGCATATGCAGAGGAATGTTTTTATAGCATCTGTATCACTTGTTTCTTTTGAAATTGTTCCAGGTTATTAATAATATTTAATGTTTTTCCTCAAAAAAATCTACCAAAGAATTGCCAAACTTCCCCATAGAATGAAAAGCTACTTTAGATTAACAGGATGATAAATATTCAATATTACATTGCTCTTGATAACTTTTACCTTTTTCACAATATGAAGAAGAATCATTATTATTCATCAAATTTATCAATTGATTCTCCTCATCTATTTGTGAAAGAGTAAATATTGGTTTAATATCCTCAAAGTCTTCACTATCATCAACAATCCAAACTTCACTTTCTACTTTAGTTATTGTTTTTGTAGGTCGATACAATGTGCATTTCTTAGTAGAACTTCCATCAGAAATTATCACCAGATCTACAACTTATGAATGCATCAGCTGTAGCTAACCAAGGTCTTCCAAGGATCAATGGATGGCCTCCTAAATTATTCTTGGGAGTTAAAATCATAAAATCGATAGGATACTCCCATGAGTATAAATACACAAATACATCTTCTAATCTACCATCAGGTCTGATAGCTAACTATAATAAAGTTTGGGTATATGGCAGATTAGGAAGCTTTAATTGATCCATAGTTTACATGCTCATAATATTAATGGTTCCTCCTGAATAGTTTGCTTGCTCATAATATTAATGGTCGCTCCTGAATCAATCAGAGTGCTTGGAATCTCAACGCCATTGATGTGAATTTTTACAATAGAGCTACCATGATCTAGATATTTTTGCACAATTGGTCTCCCCATCATAATATCTCTAAGCTTTCCTACCAATTGTTTTTTTTTAACATCTTTTCTTTTTGTTCCTGGTTTTTTTATGCACAACTCCTTTATTGTCTTTGAAAATATAGGTATTTCTTTTATAGCCTGAATTAAAGGAATTTTGATGCAAATTTTTTTCAATTCATCTAGCATATCATATTCAGGTAAAACAATTTTCCTTTCTATTCCCTTATCAATTTTAAGCTTTTCTGGAAAAGGGGGATTTTGTAGGGTAACAAAAGGTTGCTCTACAAGAGGTATTATATGAGTTGGATTTATTTTATTGTCACCTAATTGTGCAGGAACATCTTCCTTTTGAGGAGTCTTTTCTTGATCAAGAGATGCCTCTTTTTCAGGAATTTTAACCTCCTTAAATTCATGGATGGTAATTATTGGTGATTTTTTCTGCAAAACCCTTCTAGCTCTAAGTTGGACAACATTTAGACCTAGAGGGGTTATCATACAAGCTTGAAAACATTATATAAAAGTTATTGAGGAGCTTTATTATTTGGATTAAGAAATGGTTAAGCAGGTAGTTGATTGGATTTTTTAGGAAATGGAGTGGATGGAAAGGGAAGTGGTTGACTTGTAGTCAATTAGGGATGGAATTGTGGTTGCATAGGTTGTGAAGCTTGAGAGGGGTAATACTAAGCTTAGTATTGGGGGTATGGCTATTGGAATTGAGGCTATTGAGGATTCCTACCATAAGAATTTTTCCAACCCTGTGACCAAGCTGGGTTTTGGGATTAAGGTGGCCAATCTTGCCAATGCATAGGTGCATTTAAATTGCTTTGTGGTTGTGCCTATGATTGATATTGTGCATTGGTATCTTGTACCATACTTGTTTGTCTAGGTTGCCATGGTCTCTTAGGAGCAACAAAACAAAGTATCATGATTTTTTTCACATATGACGCATATCGCAACATTATCGAGAGGGCATTCTCATAGAGCATGCTTTTTCCTACATCTAGGACCAAAATTAGATAATCCAACATCCTCGACTTTTTTCTTGTTTTGTATCCTCAAAGTATCCAATTGTTCACTAAGATTTCCAAGGATATTTGTTTTGAAATTATCAAGCAAATTTCCTAATTTTGCTCTACTTATTGTTCTAGATGTAGATTTGCTTACTCTCGACATGACCAGATCTCTTGGATTTTTGTCATATTTTGCTTTGCCCCTTGCAATGTGTTTACACAACTCACAAATTTCCTCAAATGAAAATTGAGAAACATCTCCTTTGCCCATTAAATTGAGGAGATCAATCCACTCATCTTTGATAGTTTTTAGCAAAAACATTTTTAGTGTCTCTTCATCTAAATTGTGCATTTTAGCCCTTTTGATATTGTACGCAAACCTTTCCACCATATATTCAAGGTTTTCATGCTCTTTTTTAACCATCTTAAAAAATTCATCCTTAAGGTTACAATGCATACAATAATCTTTGTATGTTTCTTGGAATACTATGTTCATTTCATCCCATGTTCTAATAGAGTGTGTTCCTAGACCCATGAACCATTTAAGGGCTCCATCTTTTAGAGTGGCTAGAAATAATTTCAATTTTTAAGCATCAAGTAAATAATCATATGATCTACACAATAATTCAAACTCAAAAAGAAATGTTTCAGGATCCTTAGTTCTTAAGCCATGAAAATTAGGACCGATAGAAGGTGATATATTTTTCATGGTAGTTGTGGTGTCTTCATCCAATATAGGGATTTCATAAGGATATTCTTCATGAATATCTCTATCATGATCTCCCCTTCCACCTCTACCACCTCAACCTCCTCTATTCCCTCCTCTACCTCTTCCTCCACCATTCCTTGGTCCACCATCTCCATTGTGTACTTCTCCTTCCCCTTCTCTTGCCATTGTAGATTCCTCATAACTAATGTAAGGTTCAACAATAGGGTTGTCTACTTCCTTCTTTGGTTCTTCTACTAATTGTATGTTAGAAAAAGTTTCTTCCTCTTCCTCACTAGGCACTTCTAACTCCTATCCTCGAAGTTGCTCACTTGTTAAAGAGATAAATACAACTCCTTCAGTAGGGAATGTAGGTTCTTCAACTACAAATTTTGTGGACTAAGTCGGTGAGTCCCTAGTTTGAATTTCAAACTTATGTACCTCATGGACTCTATGTCTACTTGCTATGGATGGAATGCAAGTGTCAGTGGATGGTGTGGCACTATGTGGTCTAGCGAGGGTGGTTGGTGATGTAAGTATTAAACTACGTCCTCTTACAAATGTATCCCTAGAATATTGTTATCTATACATATATCTTAAATGATTTTAATATGATTTTAACAGTGCATCTAAATTATGAATGCATCTACTACGATATGAAAATAAAAAAGAGATTCTTATATACACTTCCCAAGCAATGAAGCCAAAAATGTTGGGTAATTTAATTGATAGCTAAATTATGTCATTAAATTGTCAAACCAAGGTTCGTGTACTTGCGAAGTGTATGTGCACTATATATACTAGGAATTCTATTTTTTTATCATGCAATTAAATCAAGATTATTTCTTCATCAAAAGTACACACATATTCTTTCCATAAAGAATGTGGAATCAAAATAAGGTGAAAGTAAATTATTCTAGGAGCATGAATTGGAAACGAAAAAAGGGAAGCTTATACTATTGAATTGAATTGAAAGACTATTCTATTGATAAGAATTGAAATCGTACGAGTGGAAACTTATACTGATGACATGAATTGAAAGACTATTTTATTGATAAGGATTGAAATCTATTCTACGATCATAATTGAAATTACTCTATTAAACTAAGTTGAAAACCTTATGCTAATTGCAAAATCAAATTCAATTCTATTCTAAGACTTTGAATAAAAAAAAATACAAAACTTTACTCGAATTATAAATCAAATTGTAGAATGAAAATACAAGCCTTTATAGATCACTAATGCATGCAATTATGATTAAGACTAATATGATCATATAAATATGAGACTAAGTGAAGAAATTCAATTGAATGAACTAAGAAAAGAAATGTTTTTGCGTTGTTTTTATTTCTAGAGAGTGCTTGACGTATAATAATGAAATCAGTGAGTGAATGAACAAGAAATAAGTCATGATAAAAGCATGAACCAACATAATTGAACTTGTTGTGAATTGAAAATCAATTAACATTAAAAACAAAACAAATAAAACAAAACAAACAAAGAAAACAAAAAAATTAACTAAACTATCTTACAGCTCTCCAGGGGACCCTCCTATTGAGTGTAAGGAGAGGTAAACTTGAAAAAATCAATTAATAATGCATGCACATGGTTTGGAACATGATAATTGTATTGATAAACATAGTTATTGAATTATAAACTTTAAAGTGCTTCAAAACCTTTCTATCCTCCCCCCATGTCTTTCAAATCAAAGATATATTTATATTACATCTAGACTTAACAACTCAAAGAAAGAAATCTCAATAGCAAAGTTCGTAAATCGACAACACGATTTTAAATCGAACTAGGAAAAATGGATCTTGCATGATTTTCTCTGTCATAGCAAATCATGTAGATCCTCTTCATCTACACATCAACCATCAACTATCATGATACTCGTTCTCTTGCTATCAAGTTTTTCCACACTCACTTGATGTCAAAAACTGCTTTCTGAAGCCCTTGCATGTGAACAGAACAATGTTGACCCGAGCTTTGACCAAGTAAATTCTCAATCCTAATGACCTTCTAAGTAAGCTTCATAGGTGGATGTACATGTCTCTGACATTTTGCATCTGCTCATATCTTTTATTCACCTTGGAAGTCTCTACATCATGTCTAACCATGGATTGAGCTAAGGAAAATTTAGTCAGTTACGGAAATGTTACAATTCGGTAGCCAAAGAGATATTTTAGTCAATTTTCACAAAGAAAATCTAAATCATGGGCTACAATTATTTGATATCTTTTGTTATTCCTGGAGATGACCCAAATGACATTATGACCTGTAAATATATCGAAACAAGTATAGGATGGATGAAAAGAAGGGGAAAAGGATGTCAAAATTGAGGACAACTCAAGGATTCAACACTATCCTATGATCTAAGAAAATGAATCTTGAAGGCATCTAAAGCCATCAAAATCACTGTGGGATCGCAATTAATCAATGCCACACCAACCATTAATATAGTTTGATTGTTTTCAGTGTCTTCTCTTGGCTATCACAAGTTTCAAACCTTGGCCACATTAGAGAATGCAATCCTCAAAATCCATTTGTGTTAGTAAGATTTCACAATGTAAATCACTTCATTATGATTTATGAATGGTGTAATTTTGCCAAAATTTCTACTAGATCTATAATTTGTTAGTAGTATGTTTAAATGTTTGCCTTCAACAAACCCCTTTTATTTTTTCAAACTCATTTCTATATTGTTTAATGTTGTTTTAAAGGAGCATGTTAAACATAGTTACTGATCAAACAGGAACTATTACCTCAAAATGAGAACTCTAACCCAAAAACCCCAAAGAAGCATGAAAAAACAACCTAAAAACGAAAATTGTGTATGCCAGAACAATGTTTTTTAGGGTAAATTTTCAACATGTTTTAAAATGGAAGTAAAAACCATTTTTTTTTTTCAAAATGGATGAAAAAAACGCCCTCAAAACAATAAGTGTTGATGTTGGAATAACAAAACAAAAACTGGGTTACAAGTTTGACACTTTTTAGTAATGGAACTAAAGATAAAATATCAAGACTTTGAAAAATCGTAAAATTCCAACAATTCTCGAACATAATGTTAAAGATAAAATATCATGTCTCAAAGCCTGACAATTCCAACAATTTCCATCCATGTTGTTAAAGATAAAATATCTTGACTCTAAAACCCTAAAATTGTATTTGTTTTCAACAATAGCATTAAAGATAAAATATCATAACTCGGAAAAACCTTAAGGTTTTGACAAATTTTCAACCATAGAATCAAAAACCTTAAGATTTTAACATATTTCAACCGTGAAATTATGGACAAATTATATGACTAAAACAATTTTTTTAAATGAACAAGTAAATGAAATATTCATTATTCCAAGAGTAATTTTTATTTTAAAGGCTAAAAAATTAGCTCTTTTCAAATCTTAGCCTAAGACAACTTATCTTATTGCAATAAAAACCTAAAAATCAACCATCCAAACAAAGTGTCCCTTTTAATGAGGCATTAAAATTTCAACATTTTTAAAACTATCTTATACCAAATGAATACAATAAATAATACCATAGCAATATCACTATATAATTTAAAAAATCAACATTAATTTCTAATCTTTCTTTACTTTTAATCAAAATATCAACTTTGGAAAATTGAATATAACTTATAGTATTTTTTGTAATTCGTTATTGCATTCACTCAGGATTCACTCAATGAACCTCTAACATATCATGTGCATTTGTGGCATATTAAACAATAGCCTTAATTTGACTATATATTGGAAAATCCCTCTAAAACTAATGTTATTTAACCCCCTACCAATATAAACCCAATACAACTTCTCAATTTAAAAAACTCCTACTTTCACTAGATATTATAAGTATCCATTTTTTCATTAACATTTTTTATACCCCTTTATATTTTCTCGTTAACTTTAAGCTCCATTTTTTATATTTGCTACTATGAAAACCGTTTACCCCCTATATATCCCCCAATATATTATGTCATTTTTTCTTCAATATATATCCATCAATATGAACCCACATGGTATGATATTACTCCCCTAGTGAAGCCCCTGTCATAACTTCATGTAAGATCATATGGAAGTCAAAATATTTATTTCAAGTTACCATGCAAATATCTTTAAAGACATGAATTCTTCATAATTAAAACATATAATCCAACAAACATAGAAATGACTTATAACTTCATGTAAGATTATATGGAAGTCAAAATATTTATTTCAAGTTACCATGCAAACATCTCTAAAGATATGAATTCTTCATAATTTAAACATATAAGCTAACAAACATAGAAATTACTCATAACTTCATGTAAGATCATATGGAAGTCAAAATATTTATTTAGAGTTACCATGCAAACATCTCTAAAGATATGAATTATTTATAATTAAAACATATAATCCAACAAACATGGAAATGACTCATAACTTCATGTAAGATCATATGGAAGTCAAAATATTTATTTTAAGTTATCATGCAAACATCATTTACATAAAATGTCTTAGACATTTATTCAGAATCACCCATAAGTTCTGGCACACCATCAGAATCTACATCTTCATATGAATGATTGAATACATATGAAGATGACTCATATTCTTCTCTTTCATCAACTAGAGCCCCATCTGAGTCAACATGCATGCCCAATATTTCAGGTTTCAAAAGTATTCTAGATCTACAACTAGGTTCATCAAACTTCCATCTCAACAATGTTTATTCTGGTAGTAACCTCTTCGAAATTTTTGTGGTCTTGAAGCAAAGAGTTCCTCTCTTTGTTAAATTGAAGTCATATACAAGTATGTCAACATCCTCCAATTTTAAAAGGTTTTTGCGGTGATGATTTATATTTGTACCCTTTATTTTTCTCTTTCTATCAATTTGTTTATCAACTACCATCTCTGGCTTGTACACACCATGGGTGGGTATTTGTGGCATACCAATGTACTTCAACAACCGTAATATCTTAATTTTCTTTAATGGCATTTATAACCTTGGTAACGCGGAATGGATAGCCAAGTGGATCTTCATCTACAATACTGCTAGCATGCAACCCTCCTTAACATCCTGTAGAAAACCCTTGTAAAGGTCTTCCATGGCTTCACGTTGTGCACGTGATCTTCTAGAACCAATATAGATTTCTCTTTCCTCTACTTGTTGAGAATTAATAATGCCTTGAGATTGTTGTTGTTCAACAATGTGTCTTTCCTCCTATTCATTTGGCATATTTTGCGGCCAAATAAATGAAGTCTTCAAAAGTGTATCTTCATTTCTTGATCTTGAAATGACATCACTTTGATTATTGAAAAAAGACTCCCACTCATATGTATCTCTAGTACATCTTTTTATTTCTTCCAAGCATTCAGAATAATTTATTTGTTTCTTACACCTTCATGCATTATGGAGTTCTGCAAATATTGGATGATCTGGAATGAACTTCAAAAATGTTAAACTTGATGATGACCCCCATTCTACAACAGTTGAATACTTATTTTCTCATATAAGTGTTTTGTCGCCAATTTTTTTATACGAAATTAATGTTGGAAGCTAATGTCATTAAGTTCTTCAATGCATTTCTCCTCACCATGTGATCCCAGAATAAACCTTCGCATGTCAATAGTTTCTTCCAACACATGAAAAACAGACTCTATAATGTATGATTAATACATTCAATTAATGATTGCAGGCTCCCAACACCCTTCCTCCTCAATGTTACTGAAAAAACGACTAAACATCTGATCAATATGGTCATGAGTGTGCCCAATAAGAAGGAAACCAACCTTTACCTTTTTAAAAATTATCAATTCAACAATCATGTTTAGATATCCAAAAATAAATTGATTTTTGTTTTCACGACTTTTGTTGTATAATTGCAAATACAAAACTTCAGGAAGAATACCAGACCAATGACAAACCACATCATGGATTATAGTTATGGTAAAATTTGCATCATTATGAATATTTGGAGCTATGAAGTAAACCCTTGGCAACATCTTCTCATTAAAGACCATATAAACAACCAAGTGAAATTAAATAAAACTTTCCTCCTGTAAAAATTTTGGTGTGTGGGCAAAATGCGGCAGAAGTGTTTTCTTTTGGTCCATACCATCAATTATCAAACCCAAATATTTATTTGGATTATCATAACACTTCTTTAGATGCTTATACAATTTGTATCTTGCACTTGTTTACTAATTTTCATGCTCTTGAAGTGCTTTGACAATGGAATATGCACATAAAATAAAAGAAACCTAATAATAAATATATTTTCATTATTTATAACTATCCATTTTTAAAAAATAATGTTATGAATGCATACTTCTTTCTACCCCTTGACATTTATCCCTTTTTTATTTAAGAAAAGCACATGTACTGCAAACCCCCATCCTTGTCTTTTTAGGAATACGAACATTGTTGAATTTGTTCTTCCATGTCCTTGTAAATATTAATATGTAATAAAATTACCATCTCCTTCAACACCTTTTGCATATTCTCTATATAAGCTATAGGTTTCTCATCTTGAGAAATTATCTGGAATATGTATTTTGTCTTTATTTGGAATATACTCTCCATGCTTTGAAAAGAAGTCTTTCATCCATGACATTGCACTAATTGTTTATGGTCCAACCTCTCTTTTATAACATACTTCTGAATAAAATGTAGGATCTTTTTCAAGTCTTTCTTGGATTCTTGACACACTAAAATTACCAATTGAATGCAACATTTTGAAAGCCTTTCTACAGAGCAATACATTCCCAATATGATAATCATAAGCTAGCGTAGATTGCATGCAACCCACTAAAATGAATTGTGCATGCTTTTATTCACTGACAAATATCTCTTCCTTTACTCCAAAGCAAACTTGAAATCCATATGTTTCAAGTAATCCTTTCGACAAGATTCACTTGAAATCGGATCACAAATAGAACGTGTACTTGTGTTCCTAAACCTTTTATAACTGGAATATTTTGGATTGATATGAAAAAGTCTACTCCTACTCCTAGATACAATATTTTCTTGCAATGTCTCCATCATTTCATTATTCTCTGTAGAAGCATTTTCATCATCATTAGGAGGAATATTATACTTACTATCATCATTCTGAACATAGTTAGAAAATTCATCACCATCATTGCTTGGAAAATATTCATTACCATCCTCACTTGAAGAAATTTCTTAACTACTAACATATGTGCTTTTGATCCTGACTCGGACGAAATTCTACACCATCTTTATCAGTGCTTTTGTAATCCTCCCTTGGAGGATTCAATTCATCATCACCATGAGTGCCTTTGAAACACTCACTTGGAGAAAATGCATTATTCACATTTGTAACTCTAAAATTATCATTTGTAAAAAACTCTTCATCCTCCCCTTTATAACATATGTGCGTCCAACGAAACATATGTTTGTTGCCGAATGCAAACATTGTTTATGTTCTTGCAAAATTTCCCCAAGACACATGAAAATGTTAGATATTGTCTCTCAGAGGTCAAGTATGACACATGAAGAATCTACACCGTTGTGTGAAAAAACCGCAATCAACATTTCAAATAACATTGGAAATATGCTTATTTGTATTTATGTATTATGCATTATTGTAAATATCATTAAATTTTTTATAAATGATTGATCATTGACATATTGTATTTTGTTTGATAGGATTTTCATGAGAGTCTTTCAATGATGTTGGAGGGTATTTATTATCTAGAGCCAAATATTATGAATGTAATAAACAGTTTCCATATAGAGATAGAAGAAGAATGGAGAAATAAGCAAAGGGAAACAATCCATGACACTACAATAGTACATACATGGGATCATCAAAGAATCCCTAAGGTGGGTCAATCTAGCAAAGCTAAATATGTTTCTTTTGAAGATATGGAAACTGAAGCTAAAGCTGAAGTTGAAAAATATGTCACCATTAGTGAGGAAGATATTAGAACTATTGTTCAAAAGGATAAAAGAAATAAAACACCAAAGAGAAAAATGGTCATGAATGTCTCTCTTCTAGTTGATGATGAGGAGATTGTTTATGTAGAAGAAGATATGTTAACCAGTCGGAAGAAGAAATCAAAAGTTGGTCAATCTGTTAAAATCATAGGCAATAGTGAAGATCAAAGTGAAAGTTCTAAAGGCATCAAATAAATCATAACACTAGGTCTTGATTTAGAAGATGGCATTATTAAAACAAAACAAAATGTGATTCAAGATCACTTGAGGAAGATTAAATTAATTAATGGTGGCAAAAAATTTCAACTTAATATCAGCCAATTCTATAAGCCAAATGAAGGATAATCTCAATATCAAATTAGAAAGACACATCACCTACATGTCCATAATTTGAAAACATTGTTCAGATACAATCCATATGCACATGTGGTGGACTATGTGGTTGTTGTTGATCCAAATCAAGTTCCAAACAAAGAGGCATTTGATAGAACACAATGTTTTGAATACAAATATTATGTAATTGGAGGGAACCATTCAGCAAAGGCCAAAAGACAATTGATCGAGGAATATCTTAATAACTCTCTTTTTGAAACAGTGAAATGCATCATTTGTGCTAGTTTAACAGAAATAGGGGAAAAGTTATAGGCATGGGCTCTCAATGCAGATAATTAGTATAGAATGTCTATGACTTTCATCCAAAGGGTCAGATTTATTCATAATGAATTTGTAGAAAAATGTGGTGGGAATAAGACAAAATCCAGTTTAAGCTTTTGGAAGAAATGTTGTATGGAAACATGTTATCAAATTGAGGATAAAATCAATTCAAAAGATGGTAAAGTAAATTCAGAATTATTCAGAGGCATGGATAACATTTTCTAGTTGGAATTTAAAACAGGGCATATATGGGAATTGATTGATGAGATTTTCAACATGTGGGAGAATATTGCTATAAAAAATTAGAAAGTTAAAAATTCTAAACCCATAATATGTACCAATAGTAAGACAAGTCCTAAAATGAAGCAACTTCCAAGATGATATGACTATCACACGTTGGAGAACATTGCAAGGAGTGAAGGATGACAAACTAGTCAAATCAATACTATGTCATGTGAATTCAAGTGAGTTGTCATTAGACGAAATGTGCTCAAAATTTCAAAAGTTTGTTGAATTATTTTTATTTTTTCTTTGATTATAATTTTCTTTTAAATATAACATATCGTTGTTGGTAGTATTTGTTATAGATATCATTATATTAATAATTTTTACTTTATTTATTCAACCATAAAATTTATATGAAAATACAAGAACATATGGTTAGAATGTTGAATGAAGAGAGTTGGAATGATGTTGTATGCAACTACCCAAAATCAAGTTCTACAACAACACTTAAAGATTTGTATCTTGCATTTAAGTATATATGTTTATTTTTACATTCATTTTATTCATATGTAATTTTTTGTATTTTATTACTTATACTTATATTTGTTTATTTCATTAAATATGTCAAAGAAAGATGTGAGTGAAGTACCAAATACTTTCAAAAGCTTTATTAAAAAAATTAAGTTGGAAAGACTAGGAAAGCAACATTTTAGAAATGTTGAACTTGATCATACTCTTGCCAATTTCATTTGAAATGGGTTGGACACTATCCAATATCAAATAATACAAGGTTATTGTGAAGATATTCTAAAACTCATACCTAAAACGGAATATATCCTGGTTATTGTAGACATTCCTCATGGTTTCAATTTCGCAAAAATTGGATATGATTGTGAGTCTTATATTTATCAATCTTTTAATAAAGTGGTTATGGGCTTTCAAGAAGTCACAACATCACCACTTTCAAGATTTGTGACATTTCATTCAACAATGTTATTAACAAGCTTCAAGGGAAAATCAAACTCAAGGATGCAACTTACATGGCAAGACATTGAAATTGTATGCTTGATTAATGTTCAAAAAATAAAAAAATAAAAAATATGTACAAGTTAATTGAACCTTTACTATGTCATGTTACAAGCAAAATTCAAATCTTATTTCTTCTCGAGATCAACCAATTATAAGTGATTGTGAGTTCATCCATGTTTGATGTTGGACAAAAGATGATAGCTATAAGTTTATTCTTCTGAATCAAATAAATGGAAAGAGTCATATCCAAGTATTGGTTTACGATGTTGTCGTAAGAGAGTTAACATATGAGGATAAAGATGCAAAATGAGAGATAGTTAACATTTATAAAAAAAATCGTAAACATTGATTAACTATCGTATAGATTTATGTTCAAATTAAGGAGATTGGGTTTTGGATTTATTTTTAGGTTCAGGTAAGTTTTATTATATAAAATTGGATTTTAATATTTTATTTTTCCATTTTTTATGTGTTTATACTAATTTACTTATTTTTTTGTGCTTGAGGATTATGTACAACACTAGCATGTTGCCTAGAAAAAGGAAGAAATTGCATTGTGATTGAAAAAGATGCAATACAATGCAATTTTATTCAACAAAGAATTAATGTTCTTCAATTTCTTCTAAATGCAACGCAAGAAGTTGGTTTGAGGAAAGGGGATTTTAATGAATCATGTGTGACAAAAAAGGCAAAAGAACCTCAACCATCGTTATATGGAATGAATGGAAAATGACACTTTGGGAAATTTGCACACATGAAAGGTCCATTAAAAGAGGAAAATGAGGAAACTCAAGCAAAAAATATTGTGGAATAAGAAAATAATGAAGTTGTAGAAGATGATGAACATGGATTATATGATATTGTTGATGACTTTTAAGTTATCCTTGCAAATCAAGCTCAATTTTGAGAAATATTCATCAATTTACTTATAATATTTTGACTTTGAGATTTTATGAGAAGAATGAGCATTTGATTATTGTTGTTACATGTTCAATATTTGTATTATCTTATTTTCACTTTAATTTTTATGTGAATCATTTTTTTTGTAAAAAAACTATGATTACTATTAATTTTTAACATTAAATTCATTAAAAAAAATGATGTTTTTTAAGGTTTTTTTGTGTAGGATTTTCCCATAAAAATTGTTTATTTGACATGTCATTTTTGACAAAAAAAAAATCTCAAAATGTGTATTTTTCATTATATTTATATTGAAAATGTGTATTTTTTGTTGAATGTTTAAAATTAATGTTTTTTAGTGACAATAATTTGATGTGCATTGAAATATTTTTTTTTCTAAATGAGGTTAATCTATTGATATAATACAAAAAGTTACATAGTATCCGGGTCGTAAAGGGTCACGGCCTTAATCAGCACCATGAAAATTGTCTGAAACTGCCCCTACAAAGGGGAAACTAGTCCAGAAGCAAACAGTCCATTAAACATCCAAATTTAACCCACAGGTTTCCTGAATAGACCAACCTATCAGCCAACAACAAAACCACCCTGAAAACCAACAAAACCACCCAGAAAAACAACAGTTTGTCCTGACTGGGCCAACCAACCAGCAGATTACCCTAAGGACACATAAGCAAGACAGAAAATAAACCCAAAACTAAATGAAATGCCACCTGTTGGGTGTGACACGCGTCGCCAAGTCATCCGGAGCGGGTTCCTCCACGATAGGACACGCCTAGTCATCCAGGTTGTCTGCCTCACCACGTCCCGCTCCCTTATGTCCTCCCTCCTTGCTGCCAGCTGCATCTTGCAGGCGCGACGTGTTCTCTAGATAGCTTTCCACTGCCTACGTGTCACTTGGAACGCCTAAAACATCATGCGAGCTGCCAGCAATGGCTTTTCCATGTCTTTTGTTCCAACCTCCATTACCATCCAGCTCGTCATTGTTGTCTCGGTGCCAGCTTGGTCCTGCTCTGTTCGTCTCCTCCATGGAAGTAGTCATGGGAATTTGTTGCTGAGGCTCTTCAGAAATGCAGATGGAGACGGTGGCGACTATAACTGGGCAATTCATAGAGCTACGGAACTGGAACTGTGTCGTGTGGGGAACTTGATTCGGAGGCAAAGGAAAGGCAACTCTGCATACTGTCGCCTCATCGCGTCTGGAGCAGTGGAGGTAGGCTCTGCCTCTACCATTTCTAGTGTTCAGATAATGACCTGCAATACTGTACTGGCATGGATTTTCAACTGAGGAGGCAGGGAAAGTCGAATTGTGGCTGTGTAAAGCAGGGGAGCGAGAGCTACCACCATGCATGCCACTGCGACGGCTGCGCATATGATGGCGGATCATGGTGGAGGTAAGTGCAATTGCAGAGTCGAGGGGGGCAGAAGAAGAGTTAACAGAGGAATGTTGAGCAGAGGTTACAGAGTGCTGAGGGGCAGGAGCCAAATTGCAAAGGTTAGTATGGGAATGGTGGAAGCCATTACCCAAGTCCAGACAACATACAAGTCAGCATCTGCATCCCGTGTTGGTTCGCTCAGTCGGCTCTCCTGCCTGCAGAGGGCAGGCACAGTGAAACAGGGGAAGAATGATCGGGTTATTCATCAGTTCCATGGTTATGCAGGTGATGGTTTTGCCTCGGCAAGAGCAGGCATTAAATGTCGCCTACGAGGTGCTGTGAGGATTATACATGTTGGTCTTGGAATGGTTGCAGAGGGCCAAGTGGCCATCTCGCCCGTCGTCGCCCCTTCTCATCGCCTTAAATTCCTTAATTACCACTCGCATTCGGGGTGCATTGAAATATTAATTAACATTACATAAACATATAGAAAATACTAACTTTAAAATATTGACCATTTTTTTAACTATGCAAAAAAGTTAAAATCTCATTACAAATAAAATTGAAAAGAAAAATAAAAACACACAAATACATAAATACACTTAAAAATAAATATCTTAGGGAAGAAGAAGACATTACAAAATAAGTGTCAAAAATAAACCCTCTAAGAAAAAGGGTTGATGTTGCATCAACACTTTTTAAAATCATCATGAAAATCACTCACATTTAAAAAAAAAAATATTCATACTTGATACATAAGAAAATATAAAGTGCCAAAAAATATTCTAAAAAAAAGTGTATTATGAATCACCACTTTTCAAAATCGGGTGATTTTTTGCTACCTCAAAAAAAGTGGGTACTAGGTAATTTTCTCATTCGATCGATAACTATGTTAGTAAAGGATGAGAAGATTTAGTCATAAGTAGAGCCACATTGAAGAAGAACTAGGTTCTCACAAATTGCAAGAGAATCGAGTTATTACATTGATGCATAGTTACATCATGAAATAATTTAGATTGTTTTTTTTGTTTGTCAAGTTGTCTAAGTTATCATAAGATTACTTTAGGCTTGACCTATGGCTTGAAAAACCGCAACCCAGGGGCACCTAAGTCGTCAAAATTACCTAAAGATCGCACCCGTCCTAGGCCACACCAACCCTTAACATGGATGGTCTTTTACCCATAGATCGAATCGGTGACCTTCACATCATGGAGTGACTGAACAATACACCCCCATCACCATCTATTCTACGCCTCATGGGCTAGAGAGCATTTAGATTGTTGATTATAAAGATAGGTTTTGTTTAAATTTTAGTGGCTAATATTTTCATGGAAGAATTTGAATCTAAGCCATTGGCCTCTGCTCTATTCCAACTTAAGTTGTGGAAAAGGCTTATGGATGACACTTGCATCATTTGGTCTCACAACTAGGAAAAGTTGGAACTCTTTTTCCAACATCTTAATCATCAATCTAGTTCCATTAAGTTAATTATGGAATGTGAAATCGGTAATAGCCTACCTTTCCCCAACTTTCTTATTTCAAAAAGAGATGATCTTTCTCCTACTAGGTTTTTTGGAAGAAAACTCACGCTGAGTAGTATCTTCATGTTAATTTGCATCATTTCCCTACTCAAAAGCTAGGTGTTCTCAACATCTTAGCCACTCAAGTGTTATGAGTTTATGATGAAAATCACCTAAAAAGATGAGAAAATCCATCTCCTTGATGTTTTTATTAAGAATGGGTATAGTAGGAACCAATGTCTTAGAGCTTTCCTTAAGGCTAAAAAGGTACCAGGATTAAGAAAGACCTGAAAGATTAGTTTTTAGGGGTTTATCTTCCATTTATCCAAGGGACCATTGACAAGATTTCTAGGATCTTGAAGAAGCATAAGGTTACTTTGACATTTAGGCCCCTAATACTATTTGAAGCTCCCTTAGATCTGTGAAGGACCCTGTGCACCCTAAATATGGGAAAGGTGTTTATGTCATTCCATGTGCCTATGGGACTTTGTACTTTGGTGATACTGATCACTCAATAAATCAGAGAATTCAGGAACATGCAACCTACATCAAACATAGGAGGTCTCACTCCTCAGCTTTGGCAAAACATGCAAAAAAGACAAAACATCACATCTACATTGAAGAGGTTAGGGTCATTGCAAGGGTTGATAATTTTCATCACCGTAAGTTCAAGAAGTCCATGGAAATCAAAAGAAGACCTAACAATTTGAATAAAAGTGATGGTTGGAATATTAGTAGGCCTTGGATCCCTCCCTTGTCTTCTTAAGTTTTTAGAATTTATATTTTTACTTTATTATTATTATTATTATTATTTTTATTTTTGTTTTTTTTAATTTTTTTTATTGGTTCTGAATTGGTATACTCCTATATTGATACAAAAATATGCTTACAGCGAGGCAGAGGCCTCGAGATTTCTAGCCCAAGAGACGGCATGCTTACAAAAAACACTTGATAAACTGAACAGAGGACCTACATAATGACTTGCTTCAGGACTTGAAATAACTGAAAACCATAATGGAGAACCCAATACCAAGACAGTGAGCAAACTCTGATCTGTAAACAACATGAACCAAGACAGTAACCAGCAAACAGGGAAATGCCACCCACGCAGGGGAAACTGGCCCGTAATAAGTTGAAAAAACCTAATTTTGGGAGCTAAAAACATGAGATGACCTTGTTTCCTGAGGGGATTGAGCAATTGCCTTCAGCATTTGAACAAAACCAAAAGACGCAAACCTGTTCAGTCTTCATGCTATGTTGGAGGCTGCTCTTCAACTATGCGGCACCCGAATTGATTTGATTCTTCAAACTCAGAGGGTTGGCCCTCTTTACTTGAAGGACCTTCTCCTGCTGGAGCGCTCAGGCCGGCATGGGTGGTCGAATCCTGAATTGCAAAGCCCCCTATGTCCTTTCTTTGAGAAGTCACAATCGGCGAGGAAACGTTCTAGTCTTCCATCCGCTGGTACTAAGGAGCCCCTGGACTGACTGCCCCCGAACCCCCAGCTTCCTCACTCAATTCTACGGTGACCGACGCAATGAAGGAGGAATTCCCAAGACTACAATGGAAGCGGAAGCGAGCCGTGTGCGTACTAGAGTGGTGAGAGCGCACCTCTGACATCAATTGCCCTCTTCCTCTGCCACGATCACTTCTGGTCGCAGGATAGCTATTAAAGCCGAAATCCGAAGCCTCAAATGAAGGGTCCAAGGTTGTTGAGGAAGGCTAGTAGGAGACACAACCTCAAGAGTTGCCTCTTCTATAGCCCATCCTTATGGCGAAGTGGCAACAGAGGAAGATGCAAAACGGATGAATTGGAGTGTGAAAGCACAGATAAGTATTAGCTCCTCGATCCAGAGCCAAACAGTGCCCTAATCTGTCTCGAGAGCAAGGAGCTTCAACCTTTGCTATACCAGCATGAGCGAATGGAGGGAACAAAAGTGAGGACCGTGCAGAGCGCCATTGCAGTTAAACTGTCAAGCTGGCGAGAGTGAGAGAGCTGCGTTAATGCAGCATTAAAGATGATTGTATGAAACAATAACTCATGCCTCCTACGCTTCCATCTGGCGGCGGTGAATGGCCATGCGCCCACCATCCACGCCACCTTCGTACTATGCTCTGGACTACTCACCCGCATCCGGGATTTGTTTATTTATTATTATTATTATTCGTTCTCTTTTTTTTTAAGTTGGAATTTCATAGATTCCTTTTATTTTAATTATTTTATTTAATTATTATAGTTATAGTTATTCTTATTTTTTTGTTTAACATATTTATCCATTTTCTTATTATTAGTTTTAATATTTTATTGTTTGATTATTTAGGTTTGACCATTTTATTTCATTTCTTTTTTGTTCTTTTGAGTTGTTTCTATAAGACTTTATTTTTACTAAAAAGAATTAAGTTAATTTAATTTGCCAAGAGTTACTTTCTTTATATTATAAATTTATTTTTAATAGGTATCTATTCTTTGATCAAAACTAGTTGTTGTACTAGTCTCTAATAGTCGATAATCTAGATTAATTGAATTCTCTCGCTGCCCTGCCTCCTAGCGCTCTGCATGCACTAAGGTTGTTGGGTGCTCGCCTGCATGCCCCTGTGGTTGTTGCGCTTCAACGCTCAGCCCTGCTGCGCTTTCACATCGCCCATGGAGTCAAGCAGGGGCCCTGTCGCCCCCCCCCCCCCGGTTCCGCCCCCGGAGGTCCTAGCATTCAGGTCCATGATTGTTGCAGGCTCAAAGCACCCTCCCTCTACGATTCAGTAGAAGTTTATAAAGAAAATGGATACTATTCCTTCAGTTGCCCTTCCAGAAGAAGAAATCTGTAAAGTGGCCCTGAATCTGGCTGAGAGAGGTCTCATAGGCCAGTTCACGGACCTCTAGCCTTCTCCCAAGTCGGTGGATGATTGGACTCAAAGGAACTGGACACCATTGACCAAAGAAGGTGTCAAAAGCTATTTTGTGGGCAAATGTTACTTTGTATTCGTATTCGAAAGCCCAGAAGGCAGAAGCTTAATCTTCAGGAATGGCCCATACTTCATGGGTCTGCAAGGACTTTATCTAAACAAATGGTCTCCAGATTTTGATCCTATCCAGGACGTCCCCTCTATTGTTCCGATTTAGGAGAGACTCCCTCATTTGGCCCTCCATTGCTGGAACCAAAAATCACTCCAGATCATCGGTAATGCTCTAGGAAAATACATAGATCAAGCTGCAAGAAAAGATCAGTGTTCATGTGCCCGCATTTGCATAGAAGTGGATTTAGAAGAGGGGTTGCCGGAAACAATTAAGCTCACTGTTGCTGGGTGGACGCATGTCCAAGAATTTGATTACGAACAACTTCCTTTCAAATGCAGACATTGTTACGGCCACGAACACTTTGCAAAGCACTGCAAGAAAAAGGTTGAGGAGCATGTAGACAAACAAAACGGGGAACAATGGACTCTAGTTCAGAAAACTTCTCATCCAAAAAAAGGCAGTGGTAAAGGCAACACGATAGGAGTCCCAAGTAGCTCCAACTCCAACCAAGAAAAGGAAGCAACCCCAAATGGTACAGAAAGCATCCAAATCAGTTCGACAAACCTAGTCCAGTAAAATCTAGAACATACAGAAATCCCACCTTCAAGCAAAGATGTAGGGGAAACTATACAGATCGAAGCCTCCCAAGGCAGCCCCTCCAATCCCTCAGCCGCAGAAGTCACAAGGAAAAAACCTACAAAAATCTCAAGCTCTTCGGAGGACGAAACCTATGAGCGCCCTTCAAAAAGAGCGGGAAGGAAATCCCGCAAAGAAGTTAGGGAAGAGGAGGCTGAAAGACTAAAAATACAAGGAAGTCAGTCAACAATAGAAATGTCTATTAGACGAAATACCAGACCAAGGCCTTCTAAGGGAGGCTCCAACCCCCCCTCAAGTAAATAATGAAACTCGTCTCTTGGAACTGCAGAGGACTGGGGAATCCCTCTAAAATTGAAGCAGTTAAGGACCTCTTGAAAAAGATCCCTCAGACATTCTCATGCTCCAAGAGATTAAGATAGAAGGGTGAGCCCTTCTAGATATTAGCAAGTCAAAATGGAAGAAAAGTTCAGGTAAAGCAGTCAACTCAAGGGGCTCTTCTGGAGGGCTGGCAACTCTCTGGACCGGAGATTTATTCCAGTTGAATAAATCCCATGAAACCCAACACTGGATCTTCACGGAGCTGACGCACTGCGCAAGTAAGTTGACCATCTCTCTCTTCAATCTTTACGTACCTGTCATTTACTCTGAAAAATGAGAATGTTGGAATTCTCTCTTTGCTTGTTTAGAGCAGCATTCCCCCAGCAACATCATCATAGTTGGGGATCTTAATATAGTTCTGAAATAAAAAGAGAAGAGGGGTGGTTCCAGTAGCAGAGATCCCATGTTCGCCACAGTGGAAGAGCTCACACAGCTTTGGGATCTCTTAGATTTCAATCCCGTCCAAGGTCTTTTCACTTGGTCTAATAATAGAGTTGGGTTGGACGACATTTATGCCCGCCTGGATCGATTTCTGGTGCAAAGCTCCCTAATGATGAACAAAAAGATAATCATCTCTAAAATTCTTCCCAAACTGACCTCAGATCACAAGCCTGTCCAACTTCTACTGGAAGATGAAGAAGATCTGGGCCCTATACCATTTTGATTTAGCCCACTTTGGATCGAGAGAGAAGGCTTCATAGAAACAGTGAAAGAGCTTGGGCCAAATCCTTCTCAGGATCCTCAAGTTATGTTTTGGAGCAAAAACTTAAGGCCACAAAACAAGCATTGAAGGAATGGATAAAGAAACTAGTCCCTACTCCAACCAGCCAAAGAAAAGAAGCAGTGCAGACTCTGCAATCCCTCAAACAGATATGGAAAGCAAAGATATCATAGTAGATTTATTGGAAAAATAAATAAAAGCCCAATGCTCCACATACCGATCCTTTCGAATGGAAGAAGAATACTAGAGACTCAAATCCATAAGTTTGTGGCTTAAGGCAGGGGATCGGAACACCTCCTTCTTCCACCGACAATATAGAGCACGTCTATCCAAGAATCATATAGCAGAAATCAAAATAGCGGAGGGCCAAGTCTGCAAAGGTTTCAATCAGGTCAAACCTGCTGCTAAAATCCACTTCAAGAATCTATATAGTGAGGGAACTCATGGAAATGAGGAGGAAGCTACCGATTTCATCTCTAACATCCCTTTACTCATCAACCCTGAAGATAATACAACCCTCTCTAGACCCACAACTGAGGAGGAAATCATCAAATTTATTTGGTCCATGGAAGCAAATAAGGTCCCTAGGCCAGATGGATTCACAATACATTTCTACAAATCTTGCTGGGATATCATCAAATCTAACCTTCAAAAAATCATAAGAGGGTTTATGAAAAAATCCAAGATGAGTGGAGGAACCAATTCCACCTACCTAGTCTTAATTCCCAAGGACTCCAATCCTGAATCATTTGCAAGATTCAGGCCCATATCGCTTTGTAATGCTTCTTACAAAATCCTGGACAAACTATTAGCAAATAGGATCAAGCCTCTGCCCAAAAGACTGATCTCTGGCTCTCAAGGTGGATTCGTGGAAGGCAGGCACATTTTGGACAACGTTATCCAAGTTCAGGAGACAATCCACTCAAGCAAACAGTGAAAAGAGAAAGGTATGTTGATAAAACTAGATATGACGAACGCTTTCGACAAAGTTAATCGCTCATTCCTCATCAATGTTCTCCTCTCCTTTGGCTTCTCGCCTCATTTTGTTCACCTTATAAAAGCCTGCATTGACAACCCGTGGATTGCCCCTCTAGTCAATGGTCGTCCTACCAATTTTTTCCAAGCTCGGAGAGGCATCAGGCAGGGATTCCCTCTCTCCCCCTTTCTGTACATTTTAATGGCTGACTCCCTCAATCGAAAAATCTTACTGAAAGAATTGTTGGTACCCTTGCGCGTCTCAAACCTTCTGTTGGCGTAGACGCTCTGAACCATGCTCTCTTTGCAGATGATTCCCTACTCCTTGGAGGTGCCTCCACCAGAATTACCAAAGCTTTCAACGCTGTCCTTAGAAGTTATTGTAGAGTTTCGGGAGCATTAGTCAATGAGAGCAAAAGTGAAGTCTTCAGCTGGAACATAGACCAGCAAGATCTCATAAGCATTTTGAATCTCCTTGGGTTCAAAGGTCATGCTCAATGGGACAGGATCAAGTACCTTGGCCTCCCCATCACAAATGGAGTTAATAAGAGATCGCTCTGGAGCGAAATCATCAGCAAAATCAAATCAAAAATCTCAGGTTGGGGAGGCTTCTGGTTAACAAAAGGTGGTAAAGTCATCCTAATCAAGTCTCTGTTGTCTGCACTTCCAATCTATCAAGCAACATTTCTATTAGCTCCAAGAAATGTGATGGACCAGATCTCTAAACTCCTCCGAGATTTCTTATGGCAAGGTGGGAAGGGCATTGAAAACAAAATGCACTTAGTAAATTGGGATTTGGTTAAAAAATCGACTGCAGAGGGCGGTTTGCAAATTCGAGATCCCTCTCTTGTCAACATAGCACTTGGAGGTAAGATTCTATGGAAGATGGTCCACGAGCCCACTCATCCAATCAGCGTCATTCTGTGGACAAAATACATACACAATAATTCTCTCAGAAATCTGCAATGTGACAACTCTGTTAACTGCACGCAGGTTTGGAGACTATGCTACAAAAGCAGTACTTTCTTCAAAAAGTATGTATACAGAATTCCTGGCAATGGAAAGTGCACAAACCTGTGGCTCGATCGTATCATGGGTCGTGATCCCTTGGCTGAAAACGAGGAATTCACAGAACTTAGAGAATGGTTGGATAGCGCGGGTATTAACAGTATTTATGACCTTTTGAAATGGGATCATCGTGGTGACTGGGCCGACTGGGATTTTCATGGTGTCCCTATCTGGTTAATCCCTCAACAATACTTACTTGCTGAACTGTTGGAGGAGTCAGTCCATGTAAATCGATTCATGAAAGACAGCTGGGGCTAGGGCCAGACAGGAGCATATTCTACAGCAGCAGGTTACAAAGTTCTACAGGCCTCAAGGAACAGCAGCCAATCTCTGGCCTTTTGGAAACATGTCTGGGAACCATTAGCCTTACCAAAAGTGAACTTCTTTTTTCAGACCCTAGTTCATAATAAACTTCTAACTGGTGATAATCTAGTGAAAAGGAACATAACAGGGCCACATAGATGTGTGCTATGTAGAAGCAATCTCGAAACAGCCCAGCATTTATTCATGGATTGTATATTCGCCAAAGAGTTTTGGGGACTTATCCTTCAAGACTTCCAGATTTCTGTCCCTCCTCAGACTTCTGTCTCAGAACTTTTGACCTCTCGGAGTCTTTTCTACCCTCATAGAATTCCTATCAAATCATTTTGAAGCAAAGTCTGGACAGCTTTGCCCAAATACGTTTGTTGGCATCTCTGGTTGGCCCGCAATGAGCTGATTTTCAAAGATTTGCAACACTCCTCATTGCATGTAGTAGCTAAAGCCAAATCCTTCCTCTTGGAAGCTGCCCAACAACAGTATTATAAACAAGACTCTTTGCTCTTGCCCGAGGAAAAGAGGTGGCTTGGCCCCCTTGAGCCATATCCTCGAAATTATCTCCTTACCCCTCAAACAACAAATTCGGATTGGCGTAAAAGAGATCCTGATGACACATTCCAAAATTAGTGGCGGATTCAAAATTTAACCACAATATTCTTCGATGGGGCTTCCAAAGGAAACCCCGGTGTTGCCAGTGCAGGTGGGGTCATTTACTCCCCAAATGGGCCTTCAAGAGATTGCTTCTGCTGGGGTTTAGGCCAAAAAACCAACAGTCAAGCTGAGATCCTCGGTCTTCTAAAAGCATGCCTCAGAGCAAGAGACAAAGGTGTCAAATACCTCCAAGTCTTCAGAGATTCAGAGATATTAATAAAAAAATTAAACTCGGAGGAACTATTCAGCAATGCTAGTCTTAACAAAATTTTGGGCAGATTGAAGAGAGTCCTTCTAGACTTTGCTTCCTTCAAGTTTTATCATATACTCAGAAATTCAAACAGTGAAGCAGATCAGATGGCGAACAAAGGTTGCTCTCTCATGAAAGGCAGCTAATCCTAAATGATGAAAGTACCTTTCAAATTCCTTGAACTCAAAAGTAGTATTTGATGGATAACTGCATTATAATTGGGGTCGACTTGGCAAAGACCCATTCTCTCTTCTACAATTAAATAAAATACATACTCGTTTCAGTTAAAAAAAAAACTAGTTGTTGTACTTATGTTAGTATAACTGGCTAACTATTGGAGCGATTTGACCTGGTAGCGAAACCCTAGTTTGCTGCCTGTGCTTCGGCGCTTGCGCCATAGGTCCCCCTGCCCTCCGACCCTGAGGCCCTGGGCTTGCTTTCCTGCACTTTTCAGCTGAGAGCCTGTTGTGTGGCTTGTTTGCCGCTAGGAGGAGTTCGCATCCATGGAGGTCCCGGGCTCGCCCGAAGTAGCCCCCCTCCCCCCTCCTCCGCCTTCTTCTACCGAAGCCTTCTCTCGGCTCTTGGTTGGTTTGCCACAAAAGAAAAAGAATGAAGCTACCAAATTCGTCAAGAGGCTCAAAGATATTCCTAAAATCTCCCTGCCGCCAGAGACTCTGATTCAAGTCGCCCTGTCCTTGGCTGAGCAAGCACTTGTCGGTCAGTTCACCAAACTATGGCCTTCTCCTAAGTCCACTGAGAACTGGGTCAACAAGAACTGGGCTCCTTTGATCAAGAATAGTGTCACATCTTATTTCTTAGGATGAGGGTTTTTTCTCTTTGAATTCACCTCTAAGGAAGACAAGGATCTAATCTTCTAGAATGGCCCCTATTTCATGGGGCCCCAGGGCCTCCATCTCAACAAATGGACGCAGGATTTCGACCCTGCAGTTGACATTCCTATGGTTGTTCCGGTGTGGGTCAGGCTTCCAAATCTCTCAGTGCATTGCTGGAACTGGGACTCGTTGAAGCACATCGGCAACACCCTTGGGAAATTCATAGACCGAGCAAATAACAAAGATCAATATGACTGCGCCCGAATCTGCGTAGAAGTAGATCTTGAGGTGGGACTCCCGGAAGCCATAAAAATCAAAGTAGAAAGTTGGACTCATTTATAGAAGCTTGACTATGAGCAGTTGCCCTTCAAATGTCGAAAATGCCATGTCTACGGCCACTTCGCCAGAGGATGCCCAACCAGTGTTGATCCAAAAAAGGGTAAAGAAGAAGGCTGGAATCAGGTAAAGCGTGCTAAGAAAACCCAAAAACATGTTGGTACAACCGAAAGAGGCCCTCAGCAAGCCACTCTTCAGCAACCCCCTGTCAGAATGGAGCAAGAAAATAAATTTGCCCCTCTAAGCTCACAAATAGAGGAGTCACAGGAAGAAGATATCCAAAAATCAACCCCCCTCACAAAAGGTACCCCCTCTTCTCCCAAGGGGGCAAGCCTTGCTGATATTTCCAAAGGAAACACTATAGAAGTCGAGGAAGTTGAGCAAGAATCTGAAGGCTCAGAGGAAGAAGGTGAAATAAGAGAATCACAAGCCTCGACAAGGAGATCCACAAGAGGCCGCAAAACAGATTGGGAAAAAAGAGAGCTGGAAACTTTCAAAGACAAGCTCAAAGGCAGCCAGCCAACTCTTGAGAAGTTATTAGCAAGAAAACCTAAGATGGCAAGAAATCAGCCCCAAGGATCCAAGGGAGCCAACTAGAAATACAAATGATGAATATTGTCTCCTGGAACTATAGAGGTATGGGGAGCAGAATCAAAGAAGAAGCCACCATAAGTTTAATCAGGACAGAAGCTCCAGACATACTTCTCATCCAGGAGACCAAACTGGAGGAATCCACCTTCCTTCAGGTAAGTAAGAAACCCTAGAATAAATGGGAGGTGAAAGCAATCTCAGGCCGAGGGGCATTCAATGGGGTGGGCAACCTTTGGAAGGCTAACAAATTCTTAGTCATTGCTAAGACCCTCGACTCCCATTGGTTGTTCTTAAAATTGCAGCATGTAGAAACAAATCAGATTTTTAGTCTCTTCAACGTGTACGTTCTTGTGAACGTCGGGGAAAAGAAGGCCTGCTGGGACTCCTTAAGAAACCAACCAGATCTAATTAATCTCAAGAATATCATCATTGTCGGACACCTCGACCTCACTCTCCTGTCAACAGACAAGAGAGGAGGCAGCGTTGTTCGTGATCCAGCTAGGGAATGGGCAGAGGACCTTATGCAAGACTGGGACCTGCTGGACATCAAGCCAACCTCAGGCAAGTTCACTTGGACTAATAAAAGAATTGGTGCTTGCCACATAGCTGCCAGGTTGGACAGATTCTTTATTCAAAGCTCTTTTTTTCTTCTTGGATTAGAGGCTAGAGTCCATATTCTCCCTTGCAGTTCTTCAGATCATAAACCCATCAAGCTGGAACTCATGTTTCAGCTTGATCTTGGACCTATTCCCTTCATATTTAACCCACTCTAAGCTAAGGAATCGGACTTCATGCAATTATTTAAGGGCATTTTGATGCAGCCAGTCAAAGGCTCCCTCTTTTTCGTCTGGGAAGAGAAGCTCAGAAGAGTGAAAAGGGCGTTGAAAAGCTGGGTCAAATATCTGCCCAATCCAGCCAACGAAAGAAAAAATGTTCAACACGTTCTGGAAATCCACCATCTTCAAGCTAAAACAACTAACATAACAAAAGAGATCCTAGATAAAGAAGCCCTATTTTAGCAAAACTATCACAAGGCTTGTCTAGTTGAGGAAGAATACTGGAGACTTAAGTCTCGTATTCTCTGGCTTAAAGCAAGGGACATGAATTCTTATTTCTTTCACAAACAAGCTCAGGCCAGGAAATGTACCAATTCCATTTCTGAAATCAAAGATGGTTCTATCATTCACAAGGATAATGCAAACATCCAAAAAGCAGCTTCCCTTCATTTTAAAACCCTGTATAGTGAAGATATAATTCTAGATCAAAATTCAAATATGATGGACGTGGTCCCCTCCTTGATTTATGTTGAAATGAATCACCTCCTTGAAGCTAAAGTCACCAAGAATGAAGTCAAGGATGCCCTTTTTGCCATGGACCCAGACAAAGCCCCTAGACCGGATGGATTCTCAGCCAGATTCCTCCAAATTTGTTGGCCTATTGTGGAAAAAGATCTCTACAAAATGGTTCTAAAATCCCAAGTTTGCCAAAAAATCGGAGGCAACACAAACTCTGCTTTTCTTGCTCTCATTCCAAAAGAGAAGGGGGCCAACTCCTTTAACAGGTTTCGCCTGATTTCGCTCTATAATATTAGGTACAAATTGATCACCAAAGTCATCGCTAATAAATTGAAGCCCATCCTCCCCAAAATCGTACCAGAGCTAAGGAGGCTTCATCCAAGGTAGACAGATTGTGGACAATTTCATTCTGGTCCAAGAGGCAATCCACTCAAGCCTGAGGCGCAATGAAAAAGGTATGGTTGTCCAACTTGATTTAGCAAATTCTTTTTATAGAGTTAGGGATAGCTTTCTGTTGAAAGTCTTACACAAGCTTGGATTTGGAGAGAATTTTGTAAATTGGATTTGGGCTTGCATCTCGGAGCCTTGGATTGCCCCTTGAGTAAATGGCAGAGCTGCTGATTTTTTCAAAGCCACGAGAGCGCTCAGGCAGGGGTGCCCTCTCTCACCCCTCCTATTTGTTCTTCAAGCCTCTGTTCTCAGTTTCTACCTAGATAAAAAAAGGGCAGATCAGGATATCGCTGGACTCTGTATTGCAAGAGGTGTTAAAAACATAAATCATGCACTCTTTGTGGATGACACCTTGTATATGGCTTCCAGATTTAAAAGAGCTTTGGACGAGTTTTGCATGGTTTCGGGAAGTAGTCTAAACAATGGCAAATGTCATATCTATTGTTGGAACACCACTTCCAGCTTGCTTAACTCCATTTCTAGAAACTTTGGTTTCGCCGCATCCTCAAACTGGACTTCCTTCAAGTAGTTGGGCCAGCTAGTTTCCTCAAACGAGCCTACATCAAAGATTGGCTCCCCCAATTGGAGAAATACAAGAACAAGTTGCTTGCCTAAGGCTTTTCCTGGCTTAACATTGCTGGTAAGTCTGTCCTCATTAAATCTATTCTTTCCAGTCTTCCTTTATTTCAGTTTTCTATCCTTCTTGCTCCCTCTAGTATTCTCAGAAAAATGGAGGAGATCATTCGGAAATTTTTTTGGAAGGGGGGCAAGCAGAATGAGAAAAAGATTCTGCTAGTTAGCTGGGAATCCATCTCCAAACCATTGTTGGAAGGAGGCTTAAATTTCAAAAACCTTGGCTATCATAATATTGTAATGGGAGCTAAATTAATCTGGAGAATTATTGCTCCTAATCCTGGTTGGGTGCAAATAGCTCTTTGGAAAAAATATTTCAAAGGCCAATGTTCTCGCTGCCTAGATCACCCTAGGATGCATCCAAATATGCCCTTTCTGAAGCTTTGCAACAGAGCTTGCTCTCTCATCAACGCTCATGCCTTCTAGGTTCCCAGTAATGGGAAAAGGATCAGTCTTTCAACAAACAAAATATTGAACAATGAGCCGCTGGGAGACTGCCATTCGCTTCAAGCGTTGCACAGATGGATGAATGAGGTTGGAATGCGTACTCTGTGGGACATTTCAGTTTGGCAGAGTTCACGATGGGCTGATTGGAATCTTCAAACACCCCCAGATATATCTATGGAGCATGAGATCCTACTTTCCAAGCTCCATGGATTGGCTCCATCGCTCCATCGCTGGATCGAAAACGAGACTCAAGAGGATGGGGTACGCTGGTTAGTGGATACACCGTTGCTCAAGGTTACGCCAAGTTGTGTGAGCGCCCTCATGTGGCGACGAACCCTGAGCCATGGAAAGGGATTTGGAATTATCCCTCCTTGCCTAAAATTGATTTCTTCAACTGGCTGCTATAGCACTCCAAAATCCTGAATGATGAAAATCTTCAGAAGCGTGGTTTCCACAGTCCTTCAAGGTGCAATCTTTGTAAGGTAAATCTGGAAAGCGTCATTCATCTATTGCTTGAATGCACCTTCACTTTGCATATTTGGACAGAATTGTTGCGAACTTTGAGTTCCAGCTTCGCGTTGCCTTCCTCCATTCCCAAACTTTTTGCTAAATGGTTGCAAAGGTATCCTGGACCTCCCCCAAAGAACAAAATTATTAGAGCTTGCTTGGTCTGCTCTTCTTAAAATAATCTGTTGGCAGGTTTGGCTTGAGTGAAATAAAAGAATTTTCAAAAACTACGAGCATGATGCCAAGCTTGTGGTAGTTAAGATTAAATGCCAACTAAAAGAGTGTCTGAGAGACCATAAAGACAAATTAAATCTCAGCCAGCAAGATATAAATCGGGGCTCCTCTCTCAATCTTCAGTTCCAAAATATTGCAAATAGTATCACCCTCCCCAAAGATTGGCAAATAAGAGTTTCAGCAAAAGAATTTCAGGATGGAATACAAAATAGTAAAGATTCCAGGATTGGGTTTCAAAGGCCAATCCTGGAAGAGTTGGCGCAGGAGGCATCATCTTGAACCCAGATGACATAAGGATACACAGTTTCACCTGGGGTTTGGGCATTACTTCTAGCATTCAAGTTGAGGCTTTGGCTCTTTTCCAAGGGCTCAAGTTGTTGAAAGTGTTGAACATCAGGGAGGATAATGTATTTGGGGACTCTTAGGTCATCATCAATGCGATGGTGACACATTCTAAGCCAACGGATCTAAGGCTTGCAACGCTGATCTTCAGAATAACAGACCTTGGAGACTCTTTCCAAAATTTGAATTTCTACCATGTGTTGAGAGCTAATAATAAGGAGGCGGACATTGAAGCCAACAAAGCAGCCCTCCTTATGGCTGGAGCCTTACTGAGAGGCAGACATGAAACATGGGAACCAATTCCTTAATTTAGATAACTGCCATGTTTTACCGTTTTTTGTTAAACCAGTTCGTATGTATTCGTAAACTTGGAAAAATCTCTTAAATTGACCTCATAATAGCAGCCAAAAAGAGATGTGAGCTAAGCATAAATGACATGGTCTTGCATGGTTATGCGATACTTGTGAAATTAGACTCACCTTTAGTAATCCGATTTTTGGAATTAAGGCCAAGTAATATATCCACTACCTGTTTTTGTAAAAAAAACAAAAAACCCCTAGTTGTTGTACTTTAATAAACATTTCTCTTTGTCTATTTAATTTGATGCCAAGATCTGATTCTTCATCTTGTCATCATGGTGAACCACACTTGATGGGTCGCGTCGACTAAAAGTATCTTATGTGATTTTTACTGAAAGATTTCTCAACATAATATATATATATATATATATATATTATATATATATAATATATATATATATATATTATATATATATATATATATATTATATATTGGGAAAATGAGGGTAGGTCCACCCAAAGGGACCACACCCCCCCAACCAAACTAATCTGAGCTTGACCCTGAGGGCATCGAGGAGAATTTAACTATGACCTCCCAATGGCAAGGTGCTTTAGCAACGAGACCTTAACAAATTGAGCTAACCCTCAAGGCTTATAAAAATAAAATCTATTATTTTTAAAATGTTATTATGTTATTCCCTCGATCGGGGTGCGAGATAACTAGAGATCCACCTAGGGATCATCGACATGATTGATCGCTTATGTTAGGTCCCTATAATACTAGTGATTACCCAATTACTATTGTAGTTGTATCCCTTATTAATATTTTTGTACCCTTATTGTCCCCATATTTTTATTACTGTGCCCCATAGAATCCCTCTATTGTTATTTTTGTGGCTTTATATTATTATTGTTAGGTTGGCAGGGTTATATTGTGACTCCTTAGACTTTTATATATAGAAAGGAGGTTTTGTCATTTGAATGATCCAAGAATTGTTCATTTGTGTAATGTAAAGGAGGTTGCCCCTCGAAGAGGCTAAATTCTAAGGCGTTAATCTCTCTTTCCTATCTTTTTGCGAGCTGGTTTCATAACATTTGGTATCAGAGCTTTGGATTCTAGGGTTTCGCTGCTCCAAATAGGTCATCGTGGCATTTTTGCTATAACTTTTTTTTCTGCGACGTTTCAAAAAACAAAAAACAAAAAAAAAATCCAATTGAGACGAAATCGCACTGAACCTTGGGTCCGAATTTCTGAGCTTTTCGCACTATATTTACCGAGGTATGATCTGAGGAAGTTGGTCTTTTTGCAGACTCCTGAATTACATTCCAAGTAGGTCACCTGGGGAAAATCGTCATAACTTTCTCTCTGAGCATCGGATTGAAATTTTGTAAGAAGGTACAGAAAGAGGATGGACTGTAGTTTCTTGTATATATTGTTTAGTGCCAAAGGTTGAAACAGTGACACGTGGCACTTCATACAAGTTCGCTCTTTTGGAAAGGTCTATAATCAGGTCATCTTGGGAGATTGTGCATAACTCTTTCTTGGAGAATCTAATTTGGATCAGACTAGCGGCATTGGAAAGAGGACACAGAGGGCTACTACAGGTCACAATTTCAGAACTAGATGATCTAAAATTACAGAGATACATCAGATTCAATATCAAGCTCCTACAAAGTGAAGAAAAGGTGTGTAGTCTTCTTCTTTTTTTTGCATAAGCTTGGTTTCAAAATTAGTTTGAAGGAATTCAAAGGGCATAGTAAAGCATTATTATCGGTAATTGATGCCTCGAGGAAAGAAAATGCAAACACCTAGTAAGCAACATGAAAGCTCTAGCATGACTCGTGAAGAAGAGGAAGAAATGCAACTTGATATATCAAAGTTACGAGACCAAGTGCAACAAGTGTCACTTGCACAAAAAGTAACAGAATCTAAGATGAAAGATGTAGAAGCTAAGATGGATGGTTTAAAGAAAGGTGTAGAAGCTAAGATGGATTGTTTAAGGAAAGGCGTAGAAGCTAAGATGGATGGCATGGAAGCTAAGATGAATGGCATGGATGCTAAAATGGATGGCATGGATGATAAGATGGAAGAATTGAAAATAAATATGAATACGTTGCTACAAGAAATGGTCACTAATGGTGAAAGGGTAGTAAAGGAAACTCATGATGAGAACAAAATAAATGTTAATCATGATTCCATGGACTCTAATGTTGGATAAAAGACCCACCATATTCCAAAAATTAATATGAGAAAGTTTGATGGCAAGGATCCCACAACATGGATATTATAGATGGAGCAATTTTTTGATCTCAATAATGTGCAAAACACACAAAAGGTACGTATTGCAACTTTATATTTGGAACCAAATCAGTTTGTATGGTATCAATGGCTTTGCTCTTGTAAACAAATTATCACTTGGGAAATTTTTACGGAAGAATTGACACCACATTATGAGGATACAAAAAGCAACACTTTTTTTAGCCAATTGATAAGTCTCAAACAAAAGGGTTCAATAATGGAGCACATTGAGGAGTTCCAAAAATTGACATAAGGGTAAAAAATATTCAGAGGAGAATAGGATTGATGTCTTCATAGGGAATTTAGAGGATAATATCCAACATGATGTTCACCTTTGGGAACCTGATTCATTAGAGAATGCATTCAGGTTAGCAAGAAAAATGTAAAGCAAAATTATGGCAACCAAGAAGCATACCACTCACAACTATAAAGATGGAAGTGTTGTCCCTAGGCTTCCACAACCTATAAGGTTGACACCACAACAATTGGAAGAAAAAAGAGCAAAAGGGCTTTGTTACAGTTGTGATAGCAAATACACTAAAGGTCATAAGTGTGCTGAGAAGAAATTATTCTACATAGATTGTGAAGAGGAAGAAGAAAGGAGCAAGAAAGGTCAAAAGAAGAGGATATACTCTAGGAACAAAGCCTAGATGAAGAACAAATGAATCCGACCATATCTTGTAATGCATTGGCGGGAATGACCACTCCTCAAACCATCAAGATAGAAGGACAAATCAAGAAGAAAAAGGTAATAGTGTTGATTGATTCAGGAAGTACCCACAATTTTATTCATTGTAAGGTAGCAAAAGAATTGAATTGCTTCTAATATCCAGCACCAGAGTGTCAAGTGATGGTTGCAAAATGGAGGAACAATAAATTGCTCTGGAAAGTGCCATAATATCAAGCTATCCATGGGAGAATATGTATTGACTAGCCCAATGCTTTCCATTCCAATGGGAGGTGCTGATGTTGTACTAGGAGTCCAATGGCTACAATCCCTTGGTAAAATAGCTTTTAATTTTCAAGAACTTTTCATGAAATTTTCTACGGAAGGAAAGGAAGTTGAATTAAGGGGTATTGCAGAGAAACGGGGAAAGATAATCAGCTCTAATGGTATGACAAAGCTTCTAAAAAAGGAACAAAGAGGTGTAATTGCTCAATTATGTTCGCTAGATGTTTCCACATCGGAATCATCTATTTCTTCAGATCTCCAAAAATTCTTGGACAGTCATTCCAAGGTATTTGAGACTCCCAAAGGTCTCCCACCTATTCGTGATCATGATCATGCTATTCATCTGATTCCAGGAAGTGTTCCTCCAAACATCAAGCCATACAGATATCCCTATGCCCAAAAGAGTGAAATTGAACATATGATTGCAGAAATGCTAGAGGCTAGTCTAATTCAACCTAGTCAAAGTTCTTTCTCTGCTCCAGTAGTATTGGTGCACAAGAAGGATGGATCATGGCGCATGTGTCTGGATTATAGGAGCTCAACAAGCTCACTATTAAAGATAAGTTTCCCATTCCTGTCATTGATGAATTACTGGATGAATTGCATGGATCAATTTACTTCACCAAGTTGGATCTTCATTCAGGATATCATCAAAATAGAATGAAGATTGAAGACATTCCGAAAACAACATTTAGACTCATGAGGGTCATTATGAATTTTTGGTCATGCCTTTTGGCCTTACCAATGCACCTTCAACATTTCAAGGTTTGATGAATTCAATTTTCAAACCATTCCTTAGAAAATTTTGTGTTAGTATTTTTTGATGATATACTAATCTACAGCAAGTCTTGGAAGGATCATGTTGAACATGTTGACAGGGTGCTACAACTATTGGAGGAGAAACAATTATATGCAAAAAAGATCCAAATGTTTCTTTGGAGTACAAGAGGTGGAATATCTGGGTCATATTGTATCTCATGAAGGAGTTAAGGTAGACCCTAGCAAAATTAAAGCCATTAAGGAATGGAAAATCCCACATCCATAAAGCATTTGCGAGGATTTCTCGCGTTGACAGGGTATTATCACAAGTTTGTTAAGAATTATGGGAGAATAGCAGCACCTCTAACAACACTATTGAAGAAAGATGCATTTTCACGGACTCCAGAAGCAACAAAGGCCTTCGAACGTCTTAAAGAGGCAATGTGCCAAGCACCTGTCTTAGCTACACCGGACTTCACAAAAACCTTTATTGTGGAATGTGATGCTTCAGGAAATGGAATTGGTGTTGTTTTAATGCAAGATGAAAGACCCATTGCTTTTGAAAGTCGGCCAATCAAGGGAAAGTTTTTACACAAAGCTATTTATGAGAAGGAAATGTTGGCAATACTCCATGCACTTAAGAAATGGCGACCCTACCTAATGGGAAGACACTTCAAGGTAAAAACGGATCATGATAGCCTTAAATACTTTTTAGAAAAAGATTATCCTCTGAAGAGCAACAAAAGTGGGTCACAAAGATGTTGGGTTATGACTTTGAAATCATCTACAAAAAAGGGAAGCAAAATGTGGTGGCAGATGCACTCTCAAGAAAGGATGAGGATGTGGAAGCGTTGTTGTGCGCCATTTCTTTTATCCAACCAGATTGGATAAATGAAGCAAGGGAGGAACGGAAGAATGATGAAGAAGTGTGGGCACTTATTCGAAAATTACAACAAGATTCAAGTACGTCAGATACATTTAGCTGGCAAAATGATTCGTTATGGTACAAAGATTGCTTATACCTCTGTAAGAATTCCCAGCTAAAACAAAAGATTCTTATGGAATTGCACACTTCTCCCTTAGGAGGGCACTCAGGATTTTTAAAAACTTACCACAGGGTTAAGAAGGAATATTTTTGGGAGGGCCTTAAATCAGATATTCAAAAGTTTGTGGCAGAATGTTTGGTTTGCCAACAAAATAAAGTTGAAACAATTAAGACACCGGGTCTATTACAACCTTTATCCATTCCAAGCCAACGTTGGGAGGAGGTTTCAATGGATTTTATCACAGGTTTACCCAAGTCTGAGGGAAAGAGTGTCATCATGGTGGTAGTTGACAGACTTACAAGTATGCACACTTTTGTGCATTATCACATCCATTTAAAGCCAGTACAGTTTCTAGTGCATTAATGGAAACAATTCAAAAGCTACATGGAAACCCAAAGATTATTGTAAGTGACAGAGATCCCATTTTCACTGGAAATTTTTGGACAGAATTATTTTCTTGTCTTGGTACTCAGTTAGCTCATAGTCATCTTATCATCCTCAATCTGATGGGCAAACTGAGATAGTAAACAAATGTTTGGAAGGATATCTTCGTTGCTTTGTATCTGATAAACACAATGGGTCAAATGGGTGCCTCTAGATGAATGGTGGTATAACACTTCCTTCCATACAACAACAAAAATGACCCCATTTATGGCACTTTATGGGTATCAGCCACCATCCATCACATCATATTTAAGAGAAAATTCTAAGGTTCAAGCAGTGGAACATCACATCGAACATCAACACAAGTCCTCCAACTCTTAAAGGATAACCTCGTGTTGGCACAGAATAGAATGAAACAACAGGCAGATCAACATCGCAGCGAAAGAAGTTTTGATGTAGGTGGTTGGGTATTCCTACGGCTACAACCATATAAAAATGTCCCTCAAGCAAGCTAAGAAGGATAATAAATTATCACCAAAGTATTATGGTTCGTACAAGGTGTTGCAAAAGATTGGTACTATGGCATACAAATTGGAGCTTCCTGCAGTGTCTCGAGTGCACCCAGTTTTCCATGTTTCATGTTTAAAGAAGGTTATAGGCGACAAGCTCCCAATTCAAACAATATTGCCAGAACTTGACGAGGAAGGAAAAATTATATTGGAACCGGAAGCAGTCACAGAAACAAGAACTCGACAGCTACGGAATCGATCAATTTCGGAGTATCTCATCAAGTGGAAGAACTTATCTGCTGAAGATTCCACATGGGAGGATGAGAAATTTATACAGAAGCATCCAGAACTACTCAAGCGTTGAGGACAACACTTTTTCGAAGGAGAGGGGCATGTTAGGTCC
>APFE030466834.1:15989-59277 GCA_000404065.3 Pinus taeda | reverse complement strand
GTCGACTGGGTTATATTGTGACTCCTTAGACTCCTATATATAGAAAGGAGGTTTTGTCATTTGAATGATCCAAGAATTGTTTATTTGTGTAATGTAAAGGAGGTTGCCCCCTCGAAGAGGTTGAATTCTAAGGCATTGATCTCTCTTTTCTATGTTTTTGTGAGCTGGTTTCATAACAGCTTAAATGCTCGGGGTGGTGGGTGATCTCTCCCGTGCCTTCACATGCTCTCTCGTCTTTATGATATGAAGGGTCCTAGATCACAACAAATCCACGATGTGCAATTTGGCAGGCCATTACAATTATAGGTGGTGGGAGCGGAGGTTCGTTTGAGAACATTTGTCTAGCCATCGAACTGGTGTCACCAGTATCTTAGGGAGCCTAATGCAACTGTTCACTGGTTCGTGGCGCTTGAATGCAAGGAGAACACCCAGTAGCAGTCTGTCTCTGCTCCTGGTTGGTGCACATAGTCTGTTTCGCCTAAGTGGCATCTCCCTTCGGCCTCACATAGTGGGTTCGGTCTTGAGTGTGGGAAGGTGAGAGAAAGCTGACAAAGGGTGGTCTGGTTCTACTCATAATGGCGAAGACTCCTCCTCGTGGTGGTGCCTCTAGTCGCAGAGATCGTGGTTGCAAGAATCAAGGTGGCAAGGGAAAGGAAACAGGCTTGATGTCTGGTAAGATTCTCCGCCAGCGTGGCAGGAAAATGAGTGCTAAGATTTTACAAAATATTGTCCAGGCCTATTGTGTAGGGGCCCCGCCCCAGGTGAAGAATCTAATTTCGACTTGGGAGGCAGAATTAAAATTGAAAGTTGAGATTGAGCCGTCGGTAGAGGATTAGAGTGATTTGATCCCTGAACCTAGTTATACCTGCGATTGCCTCACTTTGTATAAATAGTATGTTCATCTTTTTTGGCTTATGAAATGTATTGTGGCTAAAGCAATGATTTCCTCCTTCAACATCGCTGCAAATGTGGATTTTGATTCAGGTCTCAGAGACATTCAAAACTCCAACTGCAACACCAGAATGCTTGCCTTGGCTGCATTAAGCACCACATCCTATGTCTACCCAAATTTGAACTGCCAATTTCAAGTGCAAAAGATCTTGCTCCGATGGAATCGTCAGATGACTAATTGCTAGAAGTCATGTTTGATAATTTTTTGCTTATATTTTGATGTATATTTCTAGTAGCATTTATGTTTATAGTTCATGTATACTAGATGGCTTACAAACTATAAGTCTTATAAGGATTGGATAGACAGACTCAGACTATCTATGTTTTGGATGGCTTATAATGCGGTTCGGTGGCCAATAGACCCAGTTTCTCATTGGGCAAGTTGAGGCCATCGAATGATTTTTATGATTGTAACCTGTCTGACTATTGAAATGAATGAATAGAAATGTACTACCAAACTTACAAAAAAATGTTATTATGTTGTTAAAGTGGGTGAATTGTTCACCCGAAATTTCAAACATTTCAATGTGAAAAACACACAATTTCATCACCATCATATTAAATTATGTTATTTAAATTATATTTTCAAAATTTATTATAAATAATTTTATGTGAAAAAAATACTAAATTATATTGTTTAAATTGTAATTTGGTAATTTGAATTCAAATGGTTTGGTAACCTTTAGTATTTTTTTCATGATTTAAAATTTCCAATTAAGTCGTTCACAACTATCCTATATTATTTCATTTTGAAAATAACAAATAATTTAAAGATAAAGGAATTTAATTTATTTTCAAAATGATTTAAAAGAGTTGTTTGCTCGCATTTATTATTTAAACCATGTTAAATATTCCAATTGAGTTGTTCACAACTATTTTAAATTATTTCATTTTGAAAACAACAAATAATTTAGAAATAAATGAATTTAATTTATTTTTAAAATGAATTAAAATAAATCATAATTTAAATATTCTAATTGAATTGTTCACAACTAGTTTAAATTATTTCATTTTTAGAAATAAAGGAATTTAAAATGATTTAAAAGAATTGTTTGCTAACCTTTATTGTTTAAATGGACTTAAATATTCTAATTGAGTTATTCACAACTATTTTAAATTATCTCATTTTAAAAATAAATAAATTCAATTTAATTTCAAAACTATTTAAAAGAGTTGTTTGCCGGCCTTTATTATCTAAATCATGATTTAAATATTCCAATTGAGTTGTTCATAACTATTTTAAATGATTTCATTTTGAAAATAACAAATATTTTAAAAATAAAAGAATTTAATTTATTTTCAAAATGATTTAAAAGAGTGGTGAACAACTCAATTGAGATATTCAAACCATGTTTTAAAGGATAAAGGCCATTAAACAAATTGAATTAATCCAAATTATCAAATCACTTAGTATTTTTTTATTTATATAATATATTAATAAATAATAAATAAATAATAAAAATAAAAAAAAAATAAAAAAATAAAATAAATAAATAAATAAATAAATAAAATAAATAATCTAATTTAATATGATGATGAAATTGTGTGTTTTTTATAGTGAGATGCTTTATTCTTCGGGTGAACACTTCTCTTATTTTTATCAATCTTTTAATAAAGTGGTTATGGGCTTTCAAGAAGTCACAACATCAACGCTTTTAAGATTTGTGACATTTCATTCAACACTATTATTAACAAGCTTCAAGGGAATATCAAACTCAAGGATGCAACTTACATTGTAAGACATTGAAATTGTATGCTTGATTAATGTTAAAAAAAAATGTACAAGTTAACTGAACTTTTACTATGTCATGTTACAGGAAAAAATCAAATTTTATTTTTTCTCGAGATCAACCAATTATAAGTGATTGAGAGTTCATCCATGTTTAATGCTGGATAAAAGATGATAGTTATAAGTCTATTCTTCTGAATCAAGTAAATGGAAAGAGTCATAGCCAAGTACTGGTTTATGATGTTGTCGTAAGAAAGTTAACATATGAGGATAAAGATGCAAAATGAGAGATAGTTAACATTTATAAAAAAATTGCAAACATTGATTAACTATCTTATAGATTTATGTTCAAATGAAGGAGAAAGGGTTATGGATTTATTTTTAGGTTCAGGGAAGTTTTATTATATAAAATTGAATTTGAATATTTTATTTTTCCGTTTTTTTGTGTTTATACTAATTACTTACTTATTTTTTGTGCTTGATGATTACATACAACACTAGCATGTAGCCTAGAAAAGGGAAGAAATTGCATTGTGATTGAAAAAGAGACACTATAATGCAATTTTGTTCAACAAAGAATTAATGTTCTTCAATTTCTTCTAGATGCAATGCAAAAAGTTAGATTGAGGAAAGGAGATTTTAATGAATCACATGTGACAAAAAAGGCAAAGGAACCTCAACCACCGTTATATGGAATGATTGGAAAATGACACTTTGGGAGATTTGCAGACATGAGCGATCTATTAGAAGAGGACAATGAGGAAACTCAAGCAGAAAATATTGTGAAATAAGAAAATAATGAAGTTGTAGAAGATGATGAACATGGATTATATGATATTGTTGATGACTTTTAAGTTATCCTTGCAAATCAAGCTCAATTTCGAGAAATATTCATCAGTTTACTTGTAATGTTTTGACTTTGAGATTTTATGAGAAGAATGAGCATTTGATTATTGTTGTTACATGTTCAATGTTTGTATTATCTGATTTTCACTTTAATTTTTATGTGAATCATTTTTTTTGTAAAAAAACTGTGATTACTATTAATTTTTAACATTAAATTCATAAAAGATAAAATAAAATAAATGTTATTTTTTAAGTTTTTTGTGTAGGATTTTCCCATAAAAATTGTTTACTTGACATGTCATTTTTGACAAAAAAAAAGTCTCAAAATGTGTAATTTTTCATTATATTTATATTGAAAATGTGTATTTTTTGTCAAATGTTTAAAATTATTGTTTTTTTAGTCATAATTATTTGATGTGCATTGAAATATTAATTAACATTACATAAACATATTAAAAATACTAACTTTAAATTATTGACCATTTTTTTTTAACTATGTGAAAAATTAAAATTTCATTACAAATAAAATTGAAAAGAAAAATAAAAACACACAAATACATAAATACACTTAAAAATAAATATCTTAGGGAAGAAGAAGACATTAGAAAATTTAACGCGTCAAAAATCAACCCTCTAAGAAAAAGGGGTTGATGAAAAAGGGGTTGATGTTGCATCAACACTTTTTAAAATCATCATGAAAATCACTCACATTTAAAAAATTGTTCATACTTGATACATAAGAAAATTTAAAGTGTAAAAAATATGCTAAAAAATGGTGTATTATGAATCACCGCTTTTCAAAATCGGGTGATTTTTTGCTACCTCAAAAAAATGGGTACTAAGTAATTTTCTCGTTTGATCGGTAACTATGTTAGTTAAGGATGAGAAGATTTAGTCATAAGTAGAGCCACAATGAAGAAGAACTAAGTTCTCACAAATTGCAAGAGAATCAAGTTATTACATTGACGCATAGTTACATCATGAAAGAATTTAGATTGTTTTTGTTTGTTTGTCAAGTTGTCTAATTTCTCATAAGACTACTTTAGGCTTGACCTTTGGCTTGAGAAACTACAACCCAGGGGCATCTAAGCCGTCAAAATCACTTGAGGATCGCACCTGGCCTAGGCCACACCAACCCTTAACATGGATGGTCTTTTACCCATAGAGTTTCAAATCAGTGACCTTCACATCATGGAGCGACTGAACAGTACACCCCATCACCGTCTATTCTATGCCTCATGGGCTAGAGGGAATTTAGATTGTTGATTATAAAGATAGGTTTTGTTTAATTTAGTGGCTAATGTTTTCATGGAAGAATTTGAATCTAAGGCATTGGCCTCTATTCTTTCCAACTTAAGTTGTGGAAAAGGTTTGTGGATGACACTTGCGTCATCTAGTCTCACAGTTGGGAAAAGTTGGAACTCTTTTTCCAACATCTTAGTCATTAAGTTAATTATGGAATGTGAAATCGGCGGTAGTCTACCTTTCCCCAACATTCTTATTTCAAAAAGAGATGATGGTTCTTTCTCCCACTAGGTTTTTCAAAAGAAAACTCACACTAAGTAGTATCTTCATGTTAATTCGCATCATTTCCTTACTCAAAAGCTAGGTGTTCTCAACATCTTAGCCACTCGGGGGTTATGAGTTTATGATGAAAATCACCTAAAATATGAGAAAATCCATCTCCTTGATGTTTTTATTAAGAATGGGTATAGTAGGCACCAGTGTCTTAGAGATTTCCTTAAGGCTAAAAAAGGTACCAGGATTAAGAAATACCTGAAAGATTAGTTTTCAGGTGTTTATCTTCCATTTATCCAAGGGACCACCAACAAGATTTCTAGGATCTTGAAGAAGCATAAGGTTCCTTTGAAATTTAGGCCCCTAAATACTATTTGAAGCTCCCTTAGATCTATGAAGGACCTTGTGGACCCTAAATATGGGAAAGGTGTTTATGTCATTCCAGGCGCCTGTGGGACTTTGTACATTGGTGAAACTGGTTGCTCAATAAATTAGAGAATTCAAGAACATGCAACCGATATCAAACATAGGAGGTCTCGCTCCTTAGCTTTGGTAGAACATGCGGAAAAGACAAAACATCACATCTACATTGAAGAGGTTAGAGTCATTGCAAAGGTTGATCATTTTCATCACCGTAAGTTCAAGGAGGCCATGGAAATTGAAAGAAGACCTAACAATTTGAATAAAGGTGATGGTTGGAATATTAGCAGGTATTGGATCCCTACCTTATCTTCTTAAGTTTTTTGAATTTATATTTTTACTTTATTATTATTATCATTATTATCTATTTGTTTATTTATGATTATATTCTTTCTCTCTTTTCTTTTAAGTTGGAATTTGAGAGATTCTGTTTATCTTTATTTATTTTATTATTTATTATAGTTATGTTATTTCTATTTTTATTTTTGTTTACATTATTTATCATTTCCTTTATTATTTTTTATTATTTTATTGCTTGATATTTAGGTTTGACCTTTTATTTCATTCTTTTTTGTTCTTTTTGATTATTTCTATAAGACTTTATTTTTATGAAAAAGAATTAAGTTAATTTAATTAATTTTTATTTTTTTTTTTCGTTGCGCCTCCGAGCTACTGCGTCACAGCTCTGGCGCTGCTAGGGCTGCAGCCTCCTCGACCGATCTTGCTCTCGGTTTGGGCCTCATGCCCCTCAGCACCATTTCTGAACGTGCTCTGATCCGATCCTGCTAGTGATTCCCTCTTCGGCTGTGAGACACAGCGTCTCCCTGCTGCTTATCAAAGTGCAACTAAGGCTAGTAGCAGTCTTTGATCAGATCTGCTTGCTGCGCGGGCCTCAAGATCATGGAGACCCAAGGATCGCCTCTTTCTCCTTCACTGCCTCCTCCCCCTGTCACGAAAGCTGCGTTCAACTCTCTACTAGCTTCTTTGCCTAAGAAGAAAAAGTCAAAAGCCGCCAAGTTTGTCAAAAAGCTTGAGGATGTACTAGAGGTTACCCTTCCTCCTCAGGGCCTGATCCAGGTCGCCTTGTCCCTGGTAGATCGAGCCCTGGTGGGTCAGTTCACGGGCCTTTGGCCTCCTCCAAAATCGACGGAGATCTGGGTTGTCAAGAACTGGATCCCGCTGATCAAGAACAACGTAACTTCATACTTCCTGGGAAGAGGCTAATTCCTATTCGAATTCAACCAAAAGGAGGATAAAGACTTGATTTTCGGGAATGGTCCCTATTTCATTGGACCCTAGGGCCTCTACCTCAACAAATGGACCCCAGACTTCGATCCTGCTGTGGATGTTCCGACGACAGTCCCTGTTTGGGTTCAACTCCCGAACCTCCCAGTGCACTGTTGGAACTAGGATTCCCTCAAGCACATAGGCAATGCCCTGGAAAAATTCATCGACAGGGCAAACAACAAGGATCAATATGATTGCGCTCAAATATGTGTTGAGGTCGACTTATAGGTGGGACTTCCATAGGCCATTAAAATAAATGTTGGCAGTTGGACGCATGTGCAAAAGCTGGATTACGAGCAGCTCCCATTCAAGTGCCACAAATGCCACATCTATGGCCATTTTTCTAGAGGGTGCCCGAACAAAGGAGAAGCAGAGAAAGGGAAGGAGGACAGTTGGAATCAAGTTAAGAGGAAAAAGACCTCTCACAAGAAAACTGGGGCCCCAAACGGACAAGGCTTTCAGCCGGCCTCTGCCCAAAATGGACCTCCACAAAAAAGCCAAGAAAACAGGTAGGAGATCTTAAGCTCTGCAGAAGAGGTTCCACAGGAAGAGGAAATGCAAGATAAAACCCAAGATAAAGGGACCTCAACAGGATCAAGGCCAAGAGAAAGTGTTACTGAAAGATATAAGGAAAAACAAGCAGAAGCCAATGAGGAGGAACAAGTCTCGGAGGAATCAGAGGAGGAAGGGGAAATAGGAGATTCGCAAACATCAGTCAGAAGATCGTCACGGGGCCGCAAATATCCTAGAGAAAAGAGAGAATAGGAAACCTACAAAGACAAGCTTTAGGGTAGTCAACCCACTCTAGAGAAACTCCTTGCTAAAAATCCAAAGGTGACAAGAAATTAGGCACAGGGTTCCAAGGGGGCCCATCAACATAAAAATAAACAATGAAGATAGTCTCCTGGAATTGCAAAGGAATGGGGAGTAGAGTGAAAGAAGAAGCAATGAGAAGTATTATAAGAATAGAAGCCCCAGATATTCTTCTAATTTAGGAGACAAAAATGGAGGACAACAAGTTTCTCCAAATTAGTAAAAAAATTTGGAAGGAAGGCAGAGGTCAAGTTGTCTCAGCACGGGGAGCCTCTTGGGGGTTGGGTTCTCTCTGGAATAAATCCAAGTATTTGTTGGTTACAAATATCTTCAACACCCATTGGTTGTTTCTGGAGCTACAGCACGTGGGCTCGAGGGAGGCATTTTGTCTCTTCAATGTCTATGTCCAAGTTAATGCAAGGGAGAAAAGGGCCTGTTGGGACTCCATCAGGCAACTATTGAACCAGAGAATTTGGAAAACATCATAGTTTCTGGAGATCTAAATCTCACCTCACATGCAGAGGAAAAGCGAGGAGGCAGTATCATAAGGGATCCAGCAAGGGAGTGGGTGGAGGATCTCATGCAGGACTGGGATCTGCTCAACATCTCTCCTTCCAATGGTAAGTACACCTGGTTTAACAAAAGAATAGGCCCCGGCCACATTGCTGTAAGACTTGATATATTTCTGGTGCATAGTTCCTTTCTTTTGCTTGGTCTCAAGTCCAGAATGCACATCCCCCCTTGCAGTGTTTCAGATCACAAGCCTATTAAGCTTGAGATACTGGATCATAATGATCTTGGCCCTATTCCTTTCAGATTCAGTCCACTTTGGGTCAAGAATTCTGAGTTTCTGAACTTGGTTCAAGATTGTTGGAAAATGTCGGTGAAGGGCTGCCCCTTCTACATCTGGGAGGAAAAGCTTAGAAGACTAAAAGTTGTCCTAAAATCATGGGCCAAATCCATCCCCAACCCTACAATAGAGAGAAAATTGGCCCAAGACAGACTCGATCAACATCATGCCCAAAATGAAGATGCATAAATCACTAGAGATGTATTAGATAAGGAGGTCGATCTTCAACAAAATTTCCATAAAGCTTGCCTCTAGGAGGAAGAATATTGGAGAGAAAAGTCTCGGAGTCTATGGCTTAAAGCAGGAAACAGAAATTCCGCCTTCTTCAACAAACAAGCCCAAGCTAGAAAGAGCTTCAACTCTATTGCAGAAATTAAGGAAGGGAACTCTATCCACAAGGATTTCGGGAGCATAAAAAAAGCAGCTTTCACTCACTTTAAAAAAACTTTATAGTGAAGAAGGAATGATGAACCCAAACTCCAAATTCTTGGGGGTGGTCCTTACTAAGATCTCCCCCACAATGAATCAGCATCTTGAAGCAAAGATCACTATAAAAGAAATAAAGGATGCTCTCTTCAACATGGAGCCCGACAAAGCCCCAGGCCTGGATGGATTCACCACAAGATTCCTCCAATCCTGTTGGCAGATTGTGGAAAAAGACCTCTACAAAATGATCTTGAAATCTCAAAATTGCCTGAAAATAGGGGGCAGCACCAATTCTCCCTTCCTTGCCCTCATCCCTAAGGAAAAGGGCGCTAAGGCTTTCAATAGGTTCCGTCCCATCTCTCTTTGCAACATTGGATATAAATTAATCACAAAGGTGATCGCCAATAGGCTAAAAGGTATCCTCCCAGCCATCACTCCGGGGAATCAAGGTGGGTTTGTTCAAGGGAGACAGATTACGAACAACTTCATCCTAGTTCAAGAGGCGATTCATTCAAGCCTACAACGCAAAGAGAAAGGTATGGTAATCAAACTAGACTTGGCAAATGCTTTTGATCCAATCAGACTTAGTTTTCTTTGGGAAGTCATGCAAAAATTTGGCTTTGGAATGAATTTTATCAATTGGATTCGAGCTTGTATTGTTGATCCTTGGATCGCTCCCTTGGTGAACGGGAGAGCAACAGACTTTTTCAAAGCATCAAGAGGACTCAGGCAGGGTTGTCCCCTTTCCCCGCTTCTTTTTGTCCTCCACGTTTCTGTCCTAAGTTTGTATTTAGATCAGAAGTTGGTTGATCAAGAGATCCTCGGGCTCAACATTGCCAGAGGGGTTAAAAATGTAAACCATGCTTTGTTTGTCGATGATACTCTCCTGCTAGGGGCTGCCTCCGGCCGATCCGCCTTAAGGTTCAAGGAATTACTGGATGAATATTGTGAAGCTACAAGCAGCATTTTAAACAAAGGGAAATGCAATGTTTTCTGTTGGAATATCTTTGCCAACACCCTCACTGCCATCTCTAGAACTTTAGGCTTCTCTACCTCCCTCAATTGGACTTCCTTTATCTATCTGGGTGTTCCTATCTTCCGCAAACTTGCCTACAACAAAGACTGGTTCCCTCTATTAGACAAATTCAAGGCAAAAATTCAAGCTTGGGGATCCACTTGGCTAAATCTTGCCAGCAAAACAGTTCTCATCAAATCCGTACTTAGTAGTCTACCCATCTTCCAATTCTTTGTTATCCTAGCTCCAACTGGCATCATCAGGAAAATGGAAGCCTTCATCGGCAAATTCTTTTGGAAAGGTGGCAATCACAATGAAAGAAGAATCCCATTGGTAAGTTGGGATAAAATCTATAAGCCCTTGAATGAAGGAGGTCTGAACTTTAAGGATCTCAGTCTTCAAAATACAGCCATGGGAGCCAAGATTTTTTGGAAAATCATTGGTCCTCATCCAAGCTAGGCGCAAAGAGCATTATGGAAGAAGTATTTTATTGGGACACGGAAAATATGCTTGGACAATTCCCTGCCCACCACCGAATCGCAATTGTTAAAACTCTGTCACAAAGCAATTCCTCTAATTAACAACAACACGTTTTGGATGCTCGATAATGGAAAATAAACCAATCTCTGGGATGACGATATCATGATGTACCCTCCCTTGTCGAGCAACGACTCCCTTCAAGAGTTACGTTTGTGGTTGGATAGCATTGGGCTCGTTACACTTTGGGACGTCTCAACATGGACAAGCAACACTTGGTTGCGTTGGAACCTGCCGCCCGTGCCAGCTGAGTTGACCAATGATCGGGACGCTTTTCTCACGCTGTTGAATGGGAAGGCACCTCTATGTGCAGGGAAGAAGGATGCCTGTGGCTGGGGAGCTAAGCCTGGAACATATACAGTAGCGCAGGGGTATAAATCATTGCAGGATCGTCCACATGTTCCACCAGATCCTGCTATGTGGAAGGGCCTATGGAGTTACAAGACCATCCCAAAGGTGGACTTTTTCTGTTGGCTGATATGCCACAAAGGAATTCTTACTGAGGATAGGTTAAAGAAGAAAGGATTCCATGGACCCTCACAATGCCAATTGTGTTGTGACAGTGAAGAGAATGCCCACCATTTAATGTTGGAATGCAAATACTCAGTAGAAATCTGGCAAAATCTCTTGAGCCACTAGAAAAGAGTGTTCATCATGCCAATTTCTATCTTTGATTTATTTGCAACCTGGCGAAACTTTTATCAAGAAACCCTTCCAAAATATGAAAGCTTTAAGGCTGCTTGGCTCTCCTTGCCAAAATTTATCTGCTAGCAAATTTAGCTTGAGAGAAATAGAAGAGTTTGTAGAGATGAAGGGAAAAATCCGAAATTCATTATAATCAAGATAAAATGTCAACGAAAAGAAAGTCTGGGTGAGCATTTGTTGGATTCAAACCTAAGTCAGCAGGACTTAGATTAGGGCGCTTCTTTGGATCTCCATTTCTCTCGAGAAATAAGACATCACAAGGAAAAAAAGAATGGCAATTTAGAGGGAAGGAGAATGAACTATTAGAATGGCTCACCAAGCAATCTAGGCATACCTTGTTCTTTGATGGGGCAGCGAAAGGAAAGCCCGACATGGCAAGGGCAAGAGGAGCTATAAAGAACAAGGAAGGCAGAATTGTGACTAACTTTGCTTGGGGATTAGGGTACTCCACAAGTATCCAAGTTGAAGCCTTGACACTTCTTCAAGGTCTCAAGCAAGTCAAGGCCCTTGGTTTAACAAAGGTAAATGTTATCGGAGATTCTCAATCCATTGTTAAAGTCACAGTGGAGAATTTTCCTCCCGCCGATCTTAGATTAGCGAGAGTGGTGTCAAGAATCAGACTTTTGGTGAAATCTCTTTAGTCTGTTAATTTCTTTCATGTATTGAGGGAGAACAATAAGGATGTTAACTCAAAAGCCAATAGAGCGGTGCCTCTTGCAACTAGCTCTCTCTTGAGAGAGGGGGTTGAGGAGTGGGACTCCATTCCATAATCTTGTTCTCGTGTTTTACTGCATTATACTAAATCAGTTTGTTTGTGTCCATAAGATAGGGAAATAATGGAAATAGATTCTCTAGTTCCGAGTAAGAAACGTTGGCACCCAAATCTTGGGGCCTTTGATCATCTAGTGGAAGAAAGTTCATGGGCTTGGCTTGAATTATTGTAACTGATGAAAGGCATCTTAGCCACAGTTCTAATATAAACCCATACCCGTTTTTGTAAAAAAAAAAAAAAAAATTTGCTAATAGTTACTTTCTTTATATTAAAAAAATTATTTTTAATAGATATATTATTCTTTGGTCAAAACTAGTTGCTATACTTTTAGTAAACATTTCTCTTTGTCTATTTAATTTGATGCCAAGATATGTTTCTTCATCTTGTCATGATGATTGAACCACGCTTGATGGTTCATGTCGACTAAAAGTATCTTATGTGATTTTGATCGAAAAAGATTTCTCAACATTCAAAAAATAATATATATATATATATATATATATAATATATATATATATATATATATATATAGATATAGATATGTATGTATGTATGTATGCATATATGTATATATATATATGCGGAAAATCAAGGTAGGTCCACCTGAAGGGACCACACCCCCCAACCAAACTAATATGAGCCTAACCCTGAGGGCATCGAGGATAATTTAACTCTTGACCTCCCAATGGCAAGGTGCTTTAGCAACAAGACCTCAACAAATTGAGCTAACCGTCGAGGCTTATAAAAATAAAATAAAATCTATTATTTTTAAAATGTTATTATATTATTCCCTCGATCAAGGTGTGAGATAACTAGAGATCCACCTGGGGATCATCGATATGATTGATCGCTTAAATGATCAGGATGGTGGGCGTTCTCTCCCATGCCTTCACACATTCTCTCGTCTTAATGATATGAAGGGTCGTAGATCACAACAGATCCACAACGTGCAATTTGGTAGGCCATTACAATTACAGGTGGTGGGAGTGTAGGTTCATTTGAGAACATTTGTTTGGCCATCAAACTGGTGTCATAGGTATCTTAGGGAGCCTAAGGCAACTATTTGCTGGTTCATGGCGCTTTGAACATGGGGAGAACACTCAATAGCATTCTGTCTCTGCTCGAGATGGCGCACATAGTCTGGTCAGCCTAAGTGGCTTCTCCCTTCGACCTCTGTAGAATGGGTTGAGTCTCGAGTGTGGGAAGGTGAGAGAAAGCCGACGAAGGGTGGACCGATTCTACTCATAATGGCGAAGACTCCTCCTCATGGTGGTGCTTATGGCCGCAGAGATCGTGGTCACAAGAATTAGGGTGGAAAGGGAAAGGAAACAGGTTCGATGTCTGGTAAGACTCTGCGCCAGCGTAGCAGGAAAACAAATGCCAATATTTTATAGAATATTGTCCAGGCCTATTGTATAGGGGCCCCGACCCAGGTGAAGAATTTGATTTCGACCTAGGAGGCAGAATTAAAATTGAAAGTTGAGATTGAGCCACCGATAGAGGATTGGAGTGATTTGATCCCCTGACCCTGGTTATACCCGCAACCGCCTCACTTTGTATAAACAATGTGTTCATCTTTTTTGGCTTATGAAATGTATTGTGGCTAAAGTAATGACTTCCTCCCTCAACATAGCTGCAAATGTGGATTTTGATTCGCATCTCAAAGACATTAAAAAAGAACTCCAACTGCAGCACCAGAATGCTCGCCCTGGTTGCATTGAGCACCACATTCCATGTCTGCCCCAATCTGAACTGTCAAGTTCAAGTGTAAAAGATCCTGTTCAGGGGGAATCAGCAGATGACTAATTGCTGGAAGTCATGTTTGATAATTTTTGGCTTATATTTTGATGTACATGTCGGGTAGCATTTATGTTTATAGTTTTATGTATACTAGATGGTTTACAAACTATAAGTCTTATAAGGCTTGGATAGACAGAATCAGACTATTTACGTTTTGGATGGCTTATAATGCGGTTCGGTGGCCAATAGACCTGGTTTCCCATTGGGTAGGTTGAGGCCATCGAACGATTTTTATGATTGTAACCTGTCTGATTATTGAAATGAATGAATGGAAATGTACTAACAAACTTACAAAAATAGTGTTATTATGTTATTAAAATGGGTGAAGTGTTCTCCTGAAACTTCAAACATTTCAATGTGAAAAACACACAATTTCATTAACATCATATTAAATTATGTTATTTAAATTATATTTTCAAAATTTATTATAAATAATTTTACATGAAAAAAATACTAAATTATATTGTTTAAATCGTAATTTGGTAATTTGAATTAATTCAAATGGTTTGGTAGCCTTATTATTTAAATCATTATTTAGAAAATCCAATTATGTCGTTCACAACTATTTAAAATTATTTTATTTTGAAAATAACAAATAATTTAAAGATAAAGGAATTTAATTTATTTTCAAAATGATTTAAAAGAGTTGTTTGCTCGCATTTATTATTTAAACCATGTTAAATATTCCAATTGAGTTGTTCACAACTATTTTAAATTATTTCATTTTGAAAACAACAAATAATTTAGAAATAAATGAATTTAATTTATTTTTAAAATAAATTAATTTAAATTAATGAATAATTTATTTTAAAATAATTTAATTAAATCATATTAATATTTAATTGCGTTGTTCACAAAACTATCTCAATTTTTCATTTTAAAATAACAAATAATTTAGAAATAAAAGAGTTTAATTTATTCCTAAAATTATTTAAAAGAAATGTTTACTACTTTTATTATTTAAATGGATGTAAATATTCTAACGGAGTCCAACTATTTTAAATTTTCATTTTAAAAATAACAAATAATTTAAAAATAAATTAATTTAATTTAATTTCAAAATGATTTAAAAGAGTTGTTTGCTAGCCTTTAATATCTAAATTAACTTTAACGAGTTTGAGGACGAGCGATGGAGGCAAAACTCGGTGCTAGGGTTTCAAGCGGGTCTTTCAGCGCCGCCGCGGATTCCTCTGTTCGGCTCTGCTATGGTTTTGAATGTCGGCAGGCCACAGGCTTCCATGTTTTCGACACTCCCTTTACGCCCTGGTCTGATTCTGATGCGGAAAAGATTCTCTACGAATCGATCCCCTGTCCCCCTTCAATATCGATTTTGAGTTGGTCTCGGCTGCGAAGAACCAAGAGCGCTCCGCTCAGCAAAGGATCTCTCAGCGCCGTGGATTCTACTCCTTTGCTCCGCTACGGGCCTGCATATCGGCTGGCCGCTGGACTCCCTGTTTTCAACGCTACCCCAGGGCCCTGGGACGATTCTAATACGGGAAAGAACCACAAAGAATCGACCCTCTGCCTCCCTATTCATTCGATTTCGAGCCCTTGTTCTTACTATGCCGTCTCCCTCTCAGCGGCCGTATTCTGGCCTTCGAGGTCTCCGGCAGCGGATGAAGCCGCAATCCTCAGCCTCGGATGGATAGTACTTCGATTCTCCTTTGATCGGACGGTTCCTCAGTTAACAGCAACAGATCTCCCAGCTCTATTTCGCCTCGATGCAGGCTTTCAAGAGGCCAGTCTTCCGCCCACCGATTTCTCCTGGCGTCTCCGCAGACACAGCAAGAAGGCTGACGTTTTGGCAAAGCCTGTTCCAGCAGAATTTTTTTTTGCCTCTCCTTCGGCGAGGGCTCTGGGGATGATATCTCTTCAGCAGATTTTGCCGCCATTGATACCTCCTCTGCCCCATATGAATCGCAGATCTCATGCCGCCCTCCTTCGTTCCAGATACAGGGAACAGGGAACAGGGAAACTCGGATTGCCCTCCTTCGTTCCAGATACAAATCAAACTCGTTTCTGGGAAAACGTTGATGCAATGGGTGAATCCATCGGATCTCGCGCTGGATCTCAAGCATGAGCTGCAAATCAAACTGGGGATTCCTTCTGCGGCTCAACGGCTTATTCATGCAGGTAAACAACTTGAGGATCTTTTTCCCCTTTCTTCTTACCGCATTAAAAGAGATGCCACCATATTTTTAACCTTTCGTTTGAGAGGAGGAGTTGTTGGAGCTTCATCCTCAGCTAAGGCTTTCTCTTACAAAGATGCAGTCCATGCTCAGAAGCCTGAAAAGAATACTCCACCTGTTCGGGCTCCCAAACCTTTTCTGGTGGACAAGCTGGAGGAAGCCCCCTCCATTGAAATACAGCATCCATCACTGGATGATCAAGCTGAAAAGTTTGTTGATCACGCAATTATCTGCAGATTCAATGGGTTGTGGCCTCGCACAGCAGACCTCTACCAATGGATCCACTCCAACTGGACCAACAATTGCAAGGTTCTGCTGTGCTCAAAAGGCTTCTTCATTGTAGTGTTTGCCTTCGATGAAGACTATAATAAAGCCCTCACTGCGGGTCCATGGTTCTGGGGCTCAGCGGGCTTATTTCTCACCCCCTGGTTTCCAGATTTCGATCCAGCTACGGCAGTCATCACCAAGCTCCCCATCTGGGTCAGACTCCCTAACCTCCCGGCGCATCTATGGCATTTTGCTGTTTTCCAAGGGATTGGTAATGCCCTAGGCAGCTACCTAGACACAGATATCTCAAGAGGGGAAAAGGGCATCTATACATTTGCCAGAATCTGTGCAGAAATAGATATGAGTAAAGGTCTCCCTGACCAGATCAACCTCAAGATTGGAGACTTTCATTGGACTCAAGCCCTGGACTACGAGAACACAGCCTTTCGCTGCCGAAATTGCCACAACACAGGGCAGCTTCAAAACACCTGCCCCGCAGAGCCGATCCACAAGAAGAAAGCCAATCAGAAGCAGAAATCCAAGAGTTGGAAGCCTCACACCCCACCCCCCATGGATGATTTTGACTTCAGCTCGGATGAAGAGGAGATAAATGAGGAAGAAATGGATACCAAGACAGCGCAGGAACCGCCCTCGGCTGACCCTGAGGATCTTTCTGTCCAGCCAAACTCCCAGAAAAGGATTCATGAATCCTCCACCTCGGATTCAGACAAGGAAATCTCTCAAGCAACCCAACTCAGCTTGCAAATAGCGCCAGTTCAGCAGTGCCCTCCAGAATGGATCAGAGTGGGTAAAAAGAAGGGGAAAAAATTCCGCATAGTTGATCCCTCCCATGCTGGGTAGAATCTTATGCTTGGTTTTGTCCTCTGGGTTTTTTGTCACTTCTCGCTATGTTCTTCTCTCTTCTCTTCGCTTCTAGGAGCCGAGGTGGATTGCATATCCTTTCCGGCTGCCTTTGTTCTTGATTCTCTTGGCTCTGCCTGTTTCCAGGCTTGATTGTACTATATTTTTTCCTTTATTAATAGATTTAGTGGTGAATAACTCAATTGGGATATTAAAATCATGTTTTAAAGAATAAAGGCTAGCAAACAATTTGAGTTAATTTAAATTATCAAATTATTTTAGTATTCTTTTATATAAAATTATTTATAGTAAATATTGAAAATAATTTAAAATAATATAATTTTAATATGATGATGAAATTGTGTGTTTTTCATATTGAGATGTCGGTGAACACTTTTCTCATCTTTAAGGACAAAAAGATGGATGATGTGTTCACCCAAAATGTAAGCATCTTAACATTATATATATATATTACTGGAAATTTTTGTTAACATCAAGTTATTAAATGTGAAAATCTTCATGCTATAATTTAATTTTTAAATGAAAATAATTTATAACTAATAATATAAAAAGGTGTAGTCTAACTTATAGATGAAATAGTTTTTTTCACTAGGATCTAGTTATACAATTTCAAGCAAGATTGTGAGAGTAATCTAACGTATAGATGAAATAACAATTTTCACCATAATCCTTCAATACAATTTCAAACAAGATTGTGAGATTTTATTCTTTAAAATTCATTTTGAATGCATAAATAAATTCAAAACTATCTTACCAACTAAATAATATATTTTTTCAAATTATTCTTGACAAACTCAATTTGAATATTTAAATTATGAATTAAATAATAATAAAAGATACAAAGTATTTAAATTACTTGATTTTAGACTTTTATGATCCATACTGATTTCGATAAAACTAATTTGCAGGTTTCAAAGAAAAAATCAGATCTTACTTTTGTGAAACATTGTAAAGATGCATCTGTGATTCCAATTTTCGCCCATATTGATCAAAAACTCATAATGTGATTAATCCAAAATTTTTTATCAAAATCAATTTTAAATTAATCAAAAATATAATTTCATTTAAACAATATTAATGTTAATTTTTTAAATTTGAAAATAACTGAAAATTAATATTAAAAATATTTTTCAATACATTATATAATATAATTTTTACATTAAACTTTTATTTATAATTATAAAAATATCTCACCAACTAAATTGTAGAATGCTTAAAGTCATTCATTACCAACTAATGTAGAAATATGATTACACCCTAACTAATGTCAATTAATAGGTACATCAAACATCTTTGCCAACGTAAATGATCAAAATAGATATTTAAGGGGTTGTCGTATAATGCGACTTTTTGGAGATTTCGGTGAACGGGATCTGGCGAAGAAATGAGGTTAATTCATTGATTTTTAGCAGTTAAAATGGTTTTTTAACTGCATATTTGGATTCAGCGCCCTGAAAAACCCCTGGGAGCCATTGATTGTGCAGAAACTAGCTATCAAACTTGGGATTCCAATGAATTGCTGCCGGATTTTCACTGGAAAAATCTGCCGGAAAGGCTTTCAAAAAGTCGCGTTATAGACTACTGCGATATTTAATAATAGACAAATGGAAAACCCAACTTTCAGGCACCATGGTAAACCGTGCCGCCTTAAACTAAGCATGCATGTGTCAAATTGTGCTAATAATTTAGCATGGCAAAAAAAAGGTTTCTAGTAGTTTGGAGTGGCGAAAAAGAGGTTCGGGTTGACTTTTTTTGGGTGGTTGTTGTTGCAACGTTGTCATTGTACCTTATGCATATTGGGACTCGGGAGGACTAACCATGTGTATAGTTGAGTTCAAAAATAGTATTTCAAAATTATGATCTAGGAATATTTAAGTGGTTAAAATTTAGTTTATATATGTTTTTTTCATTTTAATAAATTTTAAATTTGAATTATTTTTGTGAAATTTAACATTATAATTTAATTTAATAATTAAATTAAAAATTATGAGAAAATTAATGGAAATAAAGTAAAAAATAATGTTTTAATGGTACCACTTAAAATAATAAATAAATAAATATTTTTTATCAATAGGTAAAAACTTTTAAGTGTTTATCACTAGGCCAAGTGTTTTTTTTTTTTTTTAATATAAAAAACACAAAAATAATGAATTAGAGTGTTTGAGATGCCCAAGGTGTGTACACAAAGCACACTTTTAACATGTATTTAAAAAGATATCCAAAGAAAAATATTCATTGATTTGAAAAACTTGGTAAACAAGTTTAGAATCAAGTTTTTGTTTTTTATGGAAGGATATACTTTTTCTTATAAGTGAAGTCAAGTATGCTACACAATGAGCTTCCACATGTATTAAAACAAAATTTCTAAGAAAAATATTTTTTAATTTGAAAAACTTGGTAAACAAGTTTAGAATGAAGTTTTCCTTTTTCATGAAACATTGTACTCTTTTTATAAGTGAAGTGAAGTAAACTATACAATGAGCTTCAAAATAAGTGGAAGTGATCAACATTCAAAAGATTCAATTTTTGGTGTTGATTCATGTTGAGGTTAACACATAAATATTGTAATTATGGGTAGTAATCCAATTATGGTAAGTAGGAATAAATCATTTTTTATTAAAGGATATGTGGTTTGTTATAGTTTATTGAGAAAAATAGGTGTTTCTAGTCTAAAGATGCCTTTTGTGGGTGTACCAAGACATCTTAGTTTTGGGCTAACTCATGTGTTTCATGGTAGGTGTTGCTTTATGAAATATTAACAACTAGCTTAAGATTTATGATGATAACAGGTCAAATTTAAACCTTTAGTCTTACCCAAATATTCTTGCCTAGTTACAATTCCCCTTGTAAAACCTCTTATAAATAGGGGTGATGTTTAAATTAAGCACCTTGACCTTTAGAAGGATGTGAATACATGTCATTTATATAGATTTTGAATGTAATAAGATTTATGCCAACTTGTACAAAGTGATTAGGAAAAGTATTATATTCATATAGATGCATTAGAACACATATATGTACCATTTAACTTCACATCAATGACTTTTTTAATCGAAACTGTTATGAATTGTATTAAAAGAAGTTAGTTTCAAGGTCGTAACCTTGTACATATTCAATTAATTCTTCAGTTTCCAGCATTTGACAAAACTAGAAAAGATCATGCATTCTCCTACTCCTTCTGCCTATCCTAGTCTTGACCTGAATATACTTGAAAGTCTTCCAAAAAACACCTAAAACCAATAAATATTTGCAATACATATTATAAGAAAAAGAGGAGATAGTTAACTAGTCGGCTGGAGACAACCCATCTTCAACATCCTTTGCAACTATTATCGCTCCCTTGCCTTCTTGGAGAATAGGATCATTGAGTGGAGGAGTGCCCATTTCTGCGCAACGTTCTAGCTCCACATTCACCTTCATTGAACCAATTTGAACAACAACTTCAAGTTTCTCCAACCGACGATCCTGCATTTCCAACTTTGCATGTGACCTATCCAACTTGACCTGTAAGAGATTGATTTTTGGATTGGCGAGGAGGGACAAGGCCCGGTTTCCATTAGCCAACATTTCCCCTTATCTGTTCAGTACAGAATATGCTCCATGGTGGTTGTCATATAATCCAATTGCGTTGTTGGCATTGATGTGTGTTGCAGTGTTGCAGATGTGTTGTTGGTTAGCATTTGTCAATTTGGTATCATGGGTTGTGGGAGAGTTGGTTAGTACTTGCATGTGTTTGTTGCAGGTGGCTTGTACATGGTTGTGTGTTGCATTGGTTTTGGCATGTCTACTAGCATGGAGATGTGAGAATGGAGTTGTGATTTGCAGGTGCTACATACAAAGTGTGAGCAAAGGATGTCATGGTCCTCATGAGCATGTTATTATGATCGTGATTATTCCATGTAGTTGGATGGTGGTGTGTTGCACTAGTTTGGAGGTTTTGCCACTATGGTTAGTTGTGTAGAGGTGTTGCATGATTAGTAGAGTTGTGTTGGAGATGTGATGATATCCTTGATCATGTTGACTGATCATGTCATTGGATACAGGTGTTGGTTGCTGCTACAAAAGTTAGAATTGAGGAGTTTGGTAGATTAAGTCTCCATGTCCCAGATTGGGTCCTCATGTTGATGATATGATACATAAGGCTTGGAGAGGATCTACAAGTGTCAGAGGATGCTTGAGTTGGTTGTACAAGTACTGGAGGATGTTTGACATGCTTTGGAGTTGCATTTTGATGGCAGAGTTGTTGTGGAGCAGGTTGATTGCCTAGGTGTTAACATATTTGTTGGTTGGTATCCAAGTCAACCTAGTTTGACTTGTGATGATGTTGGTGATGTGGTAGTCGCTTGGTGAAGTGTTGCAAAGGTGACAAGGGCATCCTAAGGTCTTTTTAATGATGATTAATATATGGAATAAGTTTGGACAAATTCTGGGTTGATTTGACTGATTTTCTTCCATCCTCTACCCCAATCGCTCCCATGCAGCCTTGTGCATGCGACTGAGAGGTTCCAATCACTGGGAAGTAGGCTTATGCGTGACTCCAGTTGAAATCAACTAGTGTTGTGCCTGAGGCTAAGGATTAAAATGAGTTTTTCTCTGGATTCCTCGCACATTTCAACTTATTTTTGTATTGTGGGGATGTTCTTGATTGGAACTTTTCGGGTATATGGTCAGAAAAAGTAATGAAGCTTCCATAAGTTGGTTAAACTTGAGAATATCCATCAAGTAATGGAGAGAGTGACTTGATCAAGTCAAATAGATGGATCCGAGAAAATTCAGATGTGTGAAAAGAATTGTTGAGTGCTCCATAACCTGTAGCATTTACTGAGTTAATCATCACAAAAAATGATAAATAGAGTAAGGCTTTGAGTCTATTTTGTTGGTTGTTTTGAGAGTGTTTGAGTATGCCATTATGAGGGCATTGTGAGTGAGTAGAGATTGCAACAACTACTCACACAATATTGTAGAGATATATCATATTTATGTATGCAGAATTCAGAGAATGATTTGAGGAGAATTTCAGAGCTTTTGTTTTGCAGGTGACAGTGTTTAGAGAGGATAATAATTGGCAGCTTGTGGTGTGTTAGAGAGTAGAGATTGTTGTGAGTAGGAGAGAAGAAGTAACCCCCTTCGGGAAGAGTTTTTTATTCAGATTTTGTGTTGTAGAACAATGGCGTTGTTGGGTTGCTCATGTTGAGCAGATTGAGAACCTAGTTTGAAAATATATGAAACATGATTCACATAGAGGAAGTGAAGGCGTGGAGGCTTCATAGTAGATAATGATTCAACATATTCAGTAGAAGGAACAAATTTCTCCATCCAATCGCTGTTGGATAGTCCAATGGGTGTCAGGCAAGGGTCATTGGTCGTGGTTGCTTCCAGTGGATAGATTACTGTAGATATGTGAGAGAAACAATCTTCCTAATTGATAGGTGTTGGCATACTGTAATACAAGCCAAGTCTTTCAACTTGTGGGTGTAAGCTAATCAATGTAAAATCTTGTTCAGTAGATTAATAAAAGAATTGAGCAATGCAACAACAGGGTGGTTTTCTCCTGAAAGGATTTTCACCATAAATACTTTTGTTCCTATGTGTGCATGCTTGTGATGATGTTTTCCATGGTTATTATGCTTTGAATTTATTGTTTCTTTCATATTTTGATAAGCTAATATTGTGTATGTGTGTGGCATTAATAATATGGTAAAAGGTTAAAATCTATATAAAGGCCATCACTACTGATTCACCCCCCCTCTTATTAGCGATCTAGTTTCCAACACACATTGATATGGCTTCATTCTCCGTAAAGAAGTATTTTGTGTTGTTCTGTCCATATTGACTACCAATCAATGATGTAGGGGGCTCTAGATATTTGCCTAGACCAAATACGAACCACTATCCCAGGGATAAAAAGATTAACATGTATTAATAACTAATTCACTAGCAAGAGCCTTTTCTAGCCCACTCTGCCTCCATTTGAGGGCCTTAAACGAATTCGTCCCCCCCCCCCCCCACCCACGCCCCCCAAATTAATATTTTTGTCCATCAGTCCTCAACCTTCATAGTCACAAGTGATGTTCAAAGCCACCTCCATCACTATGGTGTTACTCAAGCATGCCAAGCTCAATTTCTAAATTAAAACCTTTGTCCAACTTTCCTCTATGCAATAATGAGGGGTGCTTCCAAGCCACCATCTATCCATGCCCTTGGGATTATCACAATGGCTCAACCAAGTGGGGAATGAATGTCTCGTACCTTTTAGAAAATATAACTGTCAAACATATGCAACAAACTTTGGGTGTCTCGCCATCCTAATTTTACCTGTGTCAATGTTTCATCAGGATTCCATAATGACCTTTCTTATTTCCCTTGCATTTATTGCGCCCATTTATCTAGGGACCTTAATTTTTGTTACTTTGTTCATGGAAAAGGTTTATATAAACATTCTTCGTTATTCTCAAGAATCATTCCTTGATCCAAAGAGGCTCCTTTGTTTGCTAGGGTGTCTTCTTGAGAATTGAGATGTCGCTTAACATTGAAGAGATGAATGGATTCAAACTTTCCCATTTGTATGTGGATCCTTTGCAAAATAGGAATTGATCACTATCAGGATTGTATCTTAATTTAGCACTTGTTAGTGTTTAGAAATCTAGGGGTAGCAAGTTAGGTGGTTTATCTTACTCTAACAATCGTTTGTGATGTATTTTAACTTAATCAGTTTCTTCTTTCACTTGATTATATTTAGTTTTCTTTTCATCAAACAACTACCAAACCATAAACACAATAAGACAAGAGCATAGAAAATATAGGTGATCATTCAGGGCCAAAACCTCCCCTTTTAAGAGGAAAAACCCACAAAAATTATTCTCTTATTATATGACTTCAATTGACAAATTCCAAGACCTATGACCTTGACAAAGACCAAGTCAAACCTTTCCTCCTTGATGATATTTCCTTTCAACAACTTCGACCTCAACAAGTTTTGCAATTTTGACCCCCAACAAATTCTTCTGCAATTTCGACCCCCCCCCCCCCCCCACAAAACAAATTCTTCTGCAATTTCGATCTTTCAACAAATTCTTTTGTAAAAACCCTATACCTTGCACATGTGGAACAAATGATTTTCTTTCTTCTTTTCACATTCGCTTGGATTGGTATTTTATTCCTAGAAACTTGACTTGCAAAGGATGATAATTTTATGCCCTAACTTGAATTTTGTAATTGGTTATTAGCTATTGCAATGGGTGACTTAATTTCTTCGCAAGTGTGGAGAGTAGTAGCCCAAAAATAGTCCAAAATTCTCGCTCTTCTTTTTTACTTCTTATCCTTCTCTTCTTCACACCCTTTTCTCTTCCTTAATCAAACTTGAGTGAAGTGAGTGAGTTCTTCAAGTGAGGTCGAAATCTCCCTTATATATAGGTCTTTCTCTAGGTCAAATTTCTAAATTTAGGCCTACTTGTCCTCTCATCAAGGCCGACTTGTTCTTTGCACCATGACAAGGTCTTGGAGGGTCTTTCACTCTAGATTTGACTTAAATACATTTTATTTACAATATGTATCATGCTCAAAAGGGTCTTCCATACATGACAATGACTCAATTGACTTGTAGACTCAATGACAAGCCATATAAACACTCAATGGGTGCTTGACCTATAAATAAATTTCCCTTGAGCATGAAACCCATGCCTCAATAATAACAATAATAAATTTATTTTTCTCTTCACATCAAATACATAAAATCATGATTACATATTCCATTATGAAGACTGAACCTAGTTACATATTTCAACACTCCCTCTTAACTTGGGAGGTATTCATAATCCATACAAGGTACTTGGACATTCTCAATTTGAAGAATTCTCATAAGAAGATTCAAATTGGTAATCCATATCATAATATAGTCCCTTAGCTTATGCCAAAGTATCTCATCATATTAACCATCGTTGTCACATAGCAAGGCCTTGAATAACAACTTTATCTCTCCACGAAATCATAACACAATGATGGTGAGATCAATGACTGATAAACACCATCATCATTGTCTCTCAAGGCACATACCCCACCTAGGTATTCACAGGGTATGTCCTTTTAAGACAATTCCTATCTTGGAATAACACATCCTCAAGGAATTTCCTCTTCGATTACTCTTATCTTGGATGCCCTACCTCATCCTCAAAGAGTATCGAAATTAGTATCAGATGCTTATCCAATCCTCCATTCTTTCTTCACAATATGAAGACAAGAATGATGTGTATATCTCGCCCTCTCAACTAGGGAAGATATAACCATTCCTATAAAATGAATGTACCCAAACTCCCTCTTATCTAGGGACTTGTCCAAGCTCCCTCTTAACCAGGGACTTGTTACCAACAACAAATCTAAGCTCTTTGGTGGAGATCATGGTATTATAAACTGCTTGTAGGTCTCCTCATTTCGATGTCATTAACTACACCACCTTCATTATGGAGCCTTCATTTTTCATAGGGCATCAACCATCCATCACTTTCCTTCACTAACCATATCAGTCATGCTATTCTTCTTTTTATCGAAAAGTGACCTTCTTGTCCACATCTCACTTTTCTTCATCAAAATACCTTTTCCAAGTAATATTACTTTCAGGATATTCTATCCATTCTCAGTTTTAGGTTACATCTACAACTCTCTTTCAGTAGCCCTGTTTCAACCCAATCGGACGTTGTTCAAAAATCAAAATGAACATTAAATCAAGGTTACCTTTAATGTTGGCATTTCATCATGACATATACTTCTTGTGATATCAACATCCTACATATTCATAAACACATCTCCAAGACTTCCAATGTCAAGGGTCTTCTTCCTTTCCAGACTTCATCAAGGTCTTCATACCTTTTCCATCGAGATGTCACATCAGATCCTTCTGGTTATCAGATGTTGATTCCTTACCTTGTGTGACCATAGTTGCATTTCTCACGTACTCCTTTTCCTTTCCTCACATATTCTTCCCAAGATCTTATATGCATAGTTCCTTTATCTTTTGTCAACTACCTCATATCCCATATAAGGACATATAATGTTGATTTCAGCTTGTAAATATGTGAACTAGATCAAGACATATGCCTTCATGCATCTTACCAAAGGAAGAGATCCTTCTTCTTAGAGTATTCACCCATGATATCTGCAACTATATGACGACATGACTTAATATATCAAATATATACATACCTTTTTTCTCCTTTTGGTCATCTAGATTTCCTTCGGTAGCTTCCTTTCCATGCTTGGAAGTTCTTTAACCATTTTGACACGCTTCACTTTTTTTGTTGCCATACCATCATCCTTCTAAACAATGGATCCCACACAAGGTGGAATGATGAACAAGACACTTTCTTCTTCCAAGTAGAGGTGAACCTTCTAATGAAGATTCCAACGAAGGATCTTGATTATCCTCACCCTACAAATGCTTCTTTCTAATGATGATGATGTATGATAATTTTTTTATTATTATTATATTTTCTATCATGCTAGATGACTTTCCTTCAACCATATATACTACTAATGCTTTCAATGATGTTACCAAGAGCTCCTTCCTTTCTATGATGATTGCTACATCAATGTAGACTTCTACTTCAACTATCCTTTCAAGCTTCTATAATGATGTCATGAGCTCTTGTTTCAATTGTATGCTTTTAAAATGATGCCATCTCTTAATATGATGCATCCTATCATACTTACAATTTTTTCTACCATGATAGCTATCTTTCAAAATTGAAAAGAACTAAGTGAAGAAGATTTTCTTAGTCATAGTAGAGACATTTCACTTCTTCCTTCTTTGATTTCCTCTTCTTAGGTTCTTCCATTTATTTGGTGACATGGGCTTCATACCTTTCTTTCCTTTTTCTTGTTGTCCTTCTTGAATTTAGACAAACTCTCTTGAAATGCCCATATTCCTGACAACCATAGCATTAGATCTTTGACATATTGATCTTCTTCTTTTTCTGAGGACCAAACTTCCCAAAATTTCCTTTCCTCCCAACCATGGTAGAAAATGATTGAACTTGCTCGTTTGATCCTACATCGCTTTTTGTCTTCAACCTAGTTTGTTCAATCTTACACAATGACCAAAGTTCACTGAATGGGGTAGCTTCCTTCTTTCCATATATGCTTGATACAAAGCTGTCCCATTCCTTCGTTAGTGCATTGAGCACAACTGTGGTCATCTCTTTATCATACATTATTTCCCCCAACTCTTGTAGTTGATCCCATATTTCCAACACCCTCATAATATTTGAGGCTTTTCCTTCTTCTTTTGATACCTTCATCTTATATAGCTCGGTTATAATAGATATTACTTCTCCTGCAGTGCTTACAGAGAATAATTCTACCATTTTGTCATAGATGTCTTTTGATTTTTCCAATTTTTCTACATAAGGGATAAGAGAATCCTTGATTGATTCTAGATGGATTCTTTAAGCCCTTATTCCCCCCTTCATATACTTTGTTAGAGCTTGAGCTTCTTCTTTTGGTGGTTCAAAAATTAAAACCCTAACATGTCCAATGACTTCATTTTCTATGAGGATCAAATATGTCCTCTTCTTCCATGCAAGGAAATTTTATGACCCAACCAATTGGTTGCTTTCCTTGCAAAATGAAGTCAATTTGCTAGATTCAGGCATAGATATAAAGATACTTACTTGTTGAGTGAAGATGCCTCTTTGACGATGATATCTTCAACTTGATACCTTTCTTGATGACATTGATGATAAAAGATGTCTTCTTGATGAAGATGTCTTCCTTCAAAAGTGATCCTTGACTCAAAGAGCGGGAGATCACCTTAATTCCTCAATGACGATCACAATTCCTCTTCTTACTTCCTTGGATGATAGTGTAGAATGTGGTGGCTTTCCCAAGGTGCTTCAAATGTAGGTTATTTCTTTGATTGAGTGGATGTTAGGTCCTTGAGGTCTTATTTTCTTTGTGATGAAGATTATTCAATGTGTAAGCTTCCTAAGAATGTTTCAATTGAAGAACCCTTCTTTGAATGAGCTAGGGATTTGAGGTTTTCTTTGATGCTCCTTAATTACTTTCTTCAAGATGATGAGAGGGTTAGTCCTTTTTTAATGATTGATGGTATTGATGTTTCTCAGATGATCTTCTTGTGCTTTGGCCCTTGAGTATCATTCTTTAAGCTGCTTTTTCTTGACGCAATCACCTTAGCTCTACCATGTTGAGAAATCTAGGGGTAGCAAGTTAGGTGATTTCTCTTACTTTGATAACTGCTTATGATGTATTTTAACTTAATTAGTTTCCTCTTTCACTTGATTGTATTTAGTATTTGTTTCATCAAATAACTACCATAAACAACAATAAGACAAGAGGACACAAAATATGGATGATCAGTCAGGGCCAAAACCTCTCCTCTTGAGAGGAAAAACCCACAAGAATCTTCTCTTCTTATATAACTTCAATTGATGAATTCTAAGTGAAAAGTTTCCTCCTTTATGAGATTTCCTTCCATCAACTTCTACCTGAATAACTTTTGCAATTTCAAACCCCCCCGAAACATATTCTTATGTAATTTCGACCTTCCAACAAATTCTTTTGAATAAACCCTAGACATTACACACGTGGAAGAGATGATGTTCTTCCTTCTTTTCACCTTCACTTGGATTGGTCTTTCCTTCCTGGAAACTCGATTTGCAAAGAATGATAATTTTATGCGTTAGTTTGACTTCTGTAAGTCATTCTTAGTTAGTGCAATGGCTGGCTTAGTTTCTTCGCACGTGTGGAGAGTAGTAGCCCAAAAACAATCCAAAATTCTCACTCTTTTTTTTTTCCTTCTTATCCTTCTCTTCTTCGCACCCTTTTCTCTTCCTTGATCAAACTTGAGTGAAGTGAGTCCTTCAAGTGAGGTCGAAGTCTCCCTTATATATAAGTCTTTCTCTAGGTCGAATTGTTAACTTTAGGCCCACTTGTCCTCTCATAGAGGGAAACTTATTCTTTGCATAATGACTAGGTCTTGGGGGGACTTTTACTCTAGATTTGACTCAAATAATTTTTCTTTACAATATGTAACATGATCAAAAGGGTATTTCGTACATGACAATGACTCAGTTGACTTGTAGACTCAATGACAAGCCCTAGAAGCACTCAATTATTGCTTGACCTATAAATAAATTTCCCTCGAGCATGAAACCCATGCCTCAAGAATAACAATAATAAATTTATTTTTCTCTTTATATCAAATACATAAAACCATGATTACATATGTCATTATGAAGTCCAAACCTAGTTATATATTTCAATAGTTGTATGACTATCATTGAGTCCCCAAATACCAAAAGATGTTGAATATTCTTTAATAATGCCATTTCCAACCCTTACAACAAAGCTAATAATTTTGCTTGGTTATTTGTGGTGATCCCCAGACCCCAAGCATATTGAATCTCAATTTCTTCGTCGGGAAAATAGATAAGCCCTCCCGCTCCTGCCTCCCCTTCACATCAATGATTTTCAAAATGATGAGAAGTTGACATTTTTTTTTTGTAAGCTAGCTTATGTTTTTGTATTAAACCAAAGAAAATCTATACATAGACAAGATTTGTTGGTTTGCCTCTAGGGAAACCATACTAGTAACAAAGTAATGAGTCCTTTGTTGAAATTATCTAAAAGTTATCATCGGTCCAAAACATATTTGAAAAGAGGTTGTATCTCAAACTAAGACTTTTGGTGTAATTGATGTTAGGCTGTGAAGTATTAGCTATACTCCTACAAGTATAAAACATAAGCATAAATACCAAAGAGTTAACATATTCAAGATTAAGCAAAAGGTGAATTGACCACATCGCCAATTGTCTCCCTATCAACATCCTTAAGTTATTTTCTCCCTATACTTGGAGTCTTCTTGGGCAGAGTTGTCACTTTGAGGTCGACCTCCTCAATCAAAAGCTACAACGCGTACAATAGGAATAATTTTTTTTGATAAGCCTCATGTCTCTCCACCAAGACTTTACCCATGATAGTTTTAATTTTCCAATATAAGTCTACTATCTGAAAATACTTAGTAGTTGCAATCCTAGTATTAATGACATTACTTGTGTTTTGGACCTATTGCCCCACATCTTCGTCAATTTCAACGTTTGGGATGAAGTTCCAACTTAGGCATGCCTCTGCTTCTGCTAACTCAATTTTAACTCGAGCTTCAAGAGGAGTCCACAACCTAATCATTGTCACTGAAGACTCAATGCCTTGTTGTGCTCGGGAGATTGGTTGTCCCTGTCTACCATGTTGACCCCAATGACCTTGACCTATTCGATCCATGATTGTAGGATTGTATACTGTAAAGTCAATTGAGAACAGTATTGAAAGGTAAACATCATGCCCAACAAATCATGTAGAATTGGTCATAACCAACAATCTCATGGCCTTAAGTACCTTTAAGAGTAAGGGAGTGTGCAACAAGGATCCCAACCAACAAGCCCATAAACATATCACCCATAGGAGAAGAAAAATGTTGCTCAAATGCCTTTGAACAAATCTTAAACAAGCACTAGGTGGAGGGTGCCACTGACTTAGGGAACAAGTTAACATGATTCATCTTTTTGTCTTGTCCATATACTAAGTGAGCATACAAGAGAATGATCACCAAAGAATCTAGAACCTAACTAGTATTGGGCAAGTTTACTTCCTAGGAGAAAACATAATTGTAATAACCACTTGAGTGTTTACTTCCATATTGACAAAAGCGTGCACGATACAAAAGGGAAAAGGCATTTCCACTTGTCTCTTTGAGACTAAAGTGAAGAGGGAACAATGACAGAGGATTAACATAATTGTGGGTTGATATTGTCCTTACCACCCCATTTGGGGGAGCAACATTAGCTTTGGCCAGAGTGATACAACTTATAGTCTAACACCGCTTGACTGAGGGAGATTCCTTCATTAATACGAACTCTTTAGATGTAACCATGTGTTCGACCACTACCTCAAGGTGTCACCCTCATGACTTCTAGATTAAGCGACCCCTCACGAGAATTGAACCTTTCCCAATGGTGAAAAACTCCTTGTTTTCACGATTGGATTCAATCCCTTTGGGAGATGACAAATTGACTTTAATGAATATTACAACAAGGATATAGATTTAAGGTGACATCCACCAAGAATGAATATAATAATATCAACAATAAATACATATGCATAAATTTTGATTTAATCTAAAATTTAAATGAATAAAAGCTACATGGTAAAGTAATGATCACTTTAAATTTGTTCCAACATAAACCTTAACACTACTTTTAATTAGTTAATAACTCATCTTACTTGGATATAAGGAAATAGGCTAACTACCCAATACACAAAGACATTTAGTAGAAGGGAAGTCTACTCACAAAGACATTTAGTAGGAAGGAAGTCTACTCCCTTATAGATCATTTGTAACTCATTTAAAGTGATGTGGTTTTTTTGAACATAAATGATAAATCAACACATGTTCATAGATAAAAACCATTAATAACTATCCTCATTACTAATTAACAATTTAATTATAATAATTTTCACCATTTCATAAAATAAATAATAAATTATAATTATATTTAAAGAGAGAGATATTACTTAAAAAAAATTGAACTACCCATAATAACTATCAACCATATACTCTAACATTACATTTAATATAACGACCAACAAAAAAATTAGTGATCAAAACACAACCACAAGTCATGATCTCTTGGAGAAAGACTCAAATGGAAGGGCAGGAAAACAACCAACAAGATTCCATCACCTTGTCTCCACATGAATGTGGTCCCTATCCATATGGACAATTGGTTTATTAGAAGGAAAGTGCAAGCCTTAACTATGTAAGCATGGGCCCTCATGCAACAACCATACATAAATAGAGGCTGAGAAACTTCCAGAATAGATACTGAACCTCTTTAATTGAATGGAATCTTCATTGCCAGCCAAATAAATGGAATCTTGTGCCAACCAAATGGGACTAGGGCAAATAATTATATTTAAATCTTAATCAGAGATAAAAATGTGAAGTTTGTTAGGAAAGAGTCAATAATTATAATTTTATTTAAAGAAACTGTAAACTATTAGGTATTAGATCGACGATTAGAACGATAAGCTTAACTCATTCTTTCGCATTGGAATCACTAAATTCCAACCAGGTGTCATTGAAAAATACCCGATCCTTGCTCCATAAAATCCATGGAAACGTAAGAGATAAATACTTATTTTTCAATAAAACCTATCCATGCGTCCATCTGGAGCGGCCGGACCCCTTCCTCCACACGCCTAAAAGCAGCCCGATCCAAGAAGTAAAGCATATAAAAGGGCGAGAGCTTTGAATCGACGGAAAAATATGTTTAAAGGCCCAGAAGCAATCAAATTACAGCACCGCTTCAGTTTCTTTTCGTTCTATTTTCAGAGCGGAAGCCGTCAAGGGTTTCACGGGTTTTCTGTTTCTGATATCTTTGAAATCCCTGGTGTCACCGGACAGCTCTGAAGGACGCGCCTTTAACCTTTTAAAGAAAATTTCCTGCAACTTTGCAGAATAGAAGCCGGAAGCTTGACCTCGAAGTAAGTTGTATTAAAGCCTTGATGGATGCTTGAAGGCTTGCGGTTTTCTGTATTATTTTTGTTTATAAAAGATGCCCACCTTTAGTGTTATTGCCTTTGACAGATGCTTAGAGCCTACAAGTAATGGTAATAATGATATTAGCAAGACTAATGTTAATGGTTCCCCGTCTGCGAAACCCTCTGATAAAGAACATAAAGATAGACCGTTAGATAATAAGAAGACTTCCCGTGGGTTTATTTCTCCAGCTCTCTACACTACCCCTGCCTCCGCTCCTATTCCCTCCGATACCGTTGAATCCTTTAATCCATCTCCTTATGTTGTTGATCTTAAAAGACGGGGGCCTCCTATTGTGAGAGATGGCAAGGGATTTGATCGCGGGGCAAAGGCGGAGGGTAATGACGGAGAGAGGGAAAATGGTGTTAGAAATGGGGCAAAACCCTGTGATGGGCCGGTTATGGCTTCGGCTGCTCGGTGTGAAACTTCGACTCCTGCGAGTTTTTCAGCCCATTCAGCTGGTTTGGAAATTGTCGAGAAGGCATCGCCAGGCTATGAAAATTCAGCTGCTGTGAAATCTTCAGCTGATTCTGATGGTCTGGAATTTGTTGAAAAGATATGGCCAGCAGGCAAAAATTCAGCTTCTGCGAGATCGTCAGCCAGTCTGGAATTCGTCAAAAACATATCCACTGGAGGTCGGAATCCAGCTTCTGTAACATGTCTATCTTCGAGCAAAAGCGCGTTAGTGCGAGAAGGTTCAATTGGAAGGCAAGGTGACGGTGCTACAGTATCTCCTAATTCAGTGCTAAGAGAGGAAGATGACGGATGCTCCGACGATTTCTTAGAGGCAGAGGAGTGGAAGAGTATTGCGAGCAGCAGCGATATGGAGGATATCAGTGCAGCACATCAGAAGAGCTTGAATTCTAACTCTCAGTTAAATCAAAGTGAATTCTTTGATGCACTTGAAGGTCAGTATCTGATTTGTAATGTTGTTTCTATTGTATTTAAAATGTTGAAGTGCACATCTCTGTTATTTGCCATTTTGAAGGTTGTGTTACGTGAGGAATTGAAAATAATAAATATGGTTCTGGTTCATTGCATTTTGTCATTTAGTATTTGGATTTGCTATGTTGAAAAATTCATATGTTAGCATGAATAATATGTTTAAGTAGCCCAACACATGCTTCATTCATTGTTTGGCTGCTTAATCCAAGTATTCTATTTTGTCAAGGATGTGACGTTGATGAATTAAATAATGCGAAACTGTATCCATCTGACGGGGGTCCAATACCGGAGACTGGAAAGGTTTGGTTCTTTTCACTTAGAATAGCAGTCTGTCTATATAAAATTGTGGCAAATCACCTATGAATATCCTGAGCAAAATTAGGTTTTTCTTATCTGAAATCGGAAATTTTCAAAATTCATTTCTTTCATAGGGATCTTAAAAAATCTATCTACTCTCTTATTGTTTTTTCTTTAGTTACTACTTTTGTCTCAGCCTGTGTGGCACGTACATCAGGGTTTAGGATGGTCAATTTGATGCTGATGAATAAGCTAGTAACTCAATGTTGATTTTATAGTAGAAGGATAGATTAGAACAATTTTCTTTCAGATCACTGCTTCCCATGATACATTTTTTGATTTCTTAGAGCATTCAAATCATCAAGCAGTTATACATAAGAAAATTTCAACCATTAAGCTCAATAGAGCAGTATAGATGACAATGAGATAATCAAACAAGAGACCAAATTTCTTGGGATAAAACTCCCCAAGGGGGAAAACCAGATAATCTTTCCTTATGAGAGAGAGCAATTCATTCAAATTGTACATCAGAATATTCCAGTCAAAGGTCAACTATTGACCACATTAAATACCAAGTCAAAATCAGTTAAAAGAGAAAGAAAAGTCAATGATCTGTGTGCTGGTCAAAGTGTAATATCCCTTATTTTAACAGTAAATAATAGAAACACGCAACATGAGTAGCAACATAAAACTGAAAATGGAAGCAACAAGCAATACACCAGAAGTGAAACGCCAAATTGTTGAGCCATTTTATTAATTTATGAGCAAATTAGTTTAATATAGGTGAGAGAAATAGAACTTGGGCTTGCTTTAGCAAGCTAGGCAAAACCTAGGTGTGGGTTTGCAATCCCATGTGCTGGAGAAAGGCACCCAGAAAATCTGCGTTCAACCCAGAAATTTAATGCTGGTGGTGGTGGAAAGGAACTGAGATTTTGGCCCTCAAATCTGCTCGGAAATTTTTGAGAAATTAACTGGAGTTTCCTCTCACTAGACCCACAAAAATGTAGAAAGGATTTGGGCTGAATCCAACATGCCCCAATGACCCCAACAAGTGTGTGTGGCTCAAACTGGCTGGCAGGAAGTACTGTAGGAATATGCTGTACAATAGCTCAATTCATTGCCGAAAATTCACCTCCAATCCCTGCAATTCCCTGCTTAAATTCTCCTTGTTTCTCCTTGCCCAACTCTCCCAAAAATTATTGCCTTCTATGTTTGTGCAGAGAATACCCAGTGAGCCCCCGTGCAGTTCCTGATTTGGGCAATTTGGACTTCTAAATAGTAACACTCTTAGCCCTGCAAAATATCAAGGGAAAACTCGGCTTTCTGCTGGATGAATCTCTGCGAAATCACCTGGCCAAACTCCATTTCTTGCTGGCTCTTTTCAACCCCATGAGTTCCCTTCTGTGCCCTAGGAGAAGCACGCACCAACTGAAGGAAAATCTGCAAAATGGCTTCGCAATTGCCCGGATCAAACTCCCTATTTCAGATGTCAAATTATCAGAAAAGTTCCAAAATTGAGGCCCTTCTCTTCTATTTATAGGTGCTGCTCCCTTCTCTCCTTTTGGGCTACACTAGTTTGAGCTCCTTCCTTTTCCCGTCTTCTCCTAGTTGGATTTTTTGAAGGGGTTCGAATTGTTGGAAAAAGTAACTAGGTTCGATCTTCATTAAATGTATTTGAGTCATCTTGTAATGTACCTGTCAAAAGAATAAAGAAAAGAAGTATTATTATTATTATTATTGTGACTTATTAAAGCATGGGCTTCATGCTTGGGTCATCATGTTTTAGGTCAAAGTCCTTGTTGAGGACTTCTAGGATTTATTTTGAGTCAATAGAGTCATTGTACTTTTAAAGAGACCCTTCTTGGGCTTTTGAGTCATGTAAAAAGGTTTAGTATTGAGCCAAACATAATTTATGTATCCTCCATATCAAGTTGGCCTAGAAGAGATCAAGTCGGTCTAAGGACATTAATTCGACCTCCCTTGAAGCCTAGAAATAGAAGCAAGTCGAATTCATTTGGAGCATCTCATCTCAAGCTTGTTCGATATCTCTAAGGAAGCCAAAGAAGTGCGAAGTGGGTTTAAGGAAGCCAAAAGAAGTGCGAGTTCGGTGGAGTCTAAGGTCGAAGATCTGGGAGGCTGACTTGGTGTGGAAGGAAGGTTTGGTCTTTGTCTAATGTGAAGAGTATCGAAGAATACTATTGAAAAGAGGAGAATTTTGACTTGGTTTTCCCCTTGGGGGGGGGGGGGGGTTGCCCTGGCATAGATGTAGTGTCCATTGTTTTATGTGCTTTCTCTTTGGTAATTGCTTAATGAACTAAATAAAGAAGATATAAATAAAACTTAATAAGAAGTCAAGAACATCACAAGTAATTATCAAGTATAAGAAAATCTTTCTGCCTTTCTAATTTTCTAACATGGTATCAGAGCTTTGGTGAAGAAAGAAGAAAAAGACAGTCTCAAGCACTTGATCAAGGAACCATTCAAAATGATTATATCAGGGAAGGAGCCTACTATATTAAAGGAAGATGTCTAACACAATCAAGGGAGAGAACAAACTTGAAGGAGCCTCAAATTATAGATCTTGGAAGAAGAGGATTGACCTCATATTTGAAAAGAACAAAGTACTTGACTTGGTCAAAGGAAAAGTAAAGAAGCCTACATATGACTCTAGTGTTGCTGACAAAGTAAATTTCAGAGAATTAGAATGGGTGGCCATGACTCTAATGGTAGAAGGAATAAAGGACAATCTTGTCCCATTTATAGCCAACATCAATCATGCTTAGGAAATGTATGAAGCCTTGTCAAAGTTATTCACTATTAACTTTTAAGAACATTGGTTAAGTGGCAAGCTTGAAGAATGAACAAAGGACCACAAAAATGACTAAAGAAGATACAACGGCTTCCTTCTTTGTGAAGATAACAAGAATCAAAGATGATCTTTTGGCCATTGATATTGTTCCAGACAAAGAATTTGTGATCACCTCTCTATTAGGATTGCCACCTACTTCGGGTGCATTTGCTGCAGGACTTAACATTTGAAAGGAAGCTCCCACTTTTGAAAAACTATGGACTGCTTGCAGTCAAGAAGAATTAAAGATCTCACTAGTTGCCAATCCCGAAGAAGTTTCAAATGCTTACATTGCTCAATACAAAGGAAAGAAATTGAAAGGACCAAGGAAGAAAGTGGACATGTCTAAGGTAGAATATTATCAATGTCATAAGAAGGGTTACTACAAGATTGATTATCCTGATAATCCAAAAAATAAGAAGAGAGAAAGAGATCATGCCAACATTGCTGAAGAAGAAGAACCAAAGAAAGCCAAGCAGAATCTGACATAAGGGACTTACACTACTAAGTCTGTAGTATACCTAGGGGGGATAATATGGGGTACAAAGGGAGGTACCCAAGGGAATAATGTAATAATGGGATGGGCCATAGTAAGAAGGGTTACTACAAGAGTGATTATCCTGATAATCCAAGAAATAAGAAGAGAGAAAGAGATCATGCCAACATTGCTAAAGAAGAACCAAAGAAAGCCAAGCCTGAAGAATCTGACATAAGGGACTTACACTACTAAGTCTGTAGTATACCTAGGGGGGATAATATGGGGTACAAAGGGAGGTACCCCAAGGGAATCCCATTATTACATTATTCCCTTGGGTACCTCCCTTTGTACCCCATATTATCCCCCTTAGGTATATTACAAAGTCCTTTGCTTTTAAGTCTTAGATATCTTATTTTGTATTTTTGATGTTTTACAATTTTTAGGTTTCTAACATGTTTTTGGAAGGAGACCCCAACATCTCCTAAAGATAAGTATCTCATTTCCTTTCAGTTTTTGGTTTCATATACTTATTTAAGTTTTGATTATATTAAATACTAATCACCATTTTGCCTCTATTGTCTTGATTAGGATAACATCTGCTATATCCTCAAGGAGTATGGAAGAGAGCCACCCAAGATAAGGTTTGTCAAGAAACAAAAGTATGCCTTAAACTACAAAACATTGATTTTGTTATAATAAATGTTTATTCAATTGATTATCTATTACTAACATTGTTGTGCCTAGCTATTGTGAATCATATTGATTCTTATTTTGGATGATTTATCACTTGATAAATCTACCCCACTCCTATTCTTAATTGATTTTATAGAACCCTAGACAGGTTCTCTGGAAAACCCTAACCTAAGGGTATGCTAATATGAATGTTTGAAACCCTAAACTGCTTAGGGATATTAAGAAATGCTATTTGAAGTTTTTATTGATGATGTAATGTTTAGGATTTTTGTATGATAAGGAAAACCTAACTTGTTAGGGTTGAATGATAAAGTCTAAAATCCTAAACCTTTGGAATATTGGTAATCTTGGGTTTGCTATGTTGAAACCCTAACTCATTAGGGTTTATTGATCTTTGTGAAGTTGGGTTTGACTAACACATGATATGAAATGCCTATGCATGGCGATGAAGTCCTAGATGTGTAAGTTGACCTATTTGTTTATAATCATGAATCCTAAGGTTTGGAACTAAGCCCTAGTTAAAGTTTGTCTTTCTAGGATGATAATATTTGTGAAATTCTAGGGTTTTGGAGTTAAAATTTGAGTTTTGGTTGGGATTGATGTTTGATTGAAAATATAGGGTTTGTAACTAACCCTGGTGAAAGCTGGTCATGTTAATGAGTAAGCTATGATTGGTTTTGATTGATTCTTTTGTACGAAATCTAGGATTTGTATGAATCCCTAGTGGAAAGTCTAACATATGAATTTTGAAAGTTGTTAGATGCCTTGTAGATCTATATTTGTTTGAATTGTTTCTAGGGTTTGCTATATGTTGTAGGGTATGTCACACCTATGAAAGCAACATTGAATCCCTAGACAGACTGAAAGTTGTCTAGGGTTTATGTCAAAGCCCCTAGCACGATGATGCATCTCTTGTTTAAGTTTGGGTATCTGATATATGTAAGGTTGAAATGCTTCCGTAATTTTGATATGGCTAACTTCATGCTTCTAGATATTTGGTTGTACTTGCTATCTAAGTTGTGTAGGTACACAATTGTCAATATAGTGAAGATGTTCGTTGACGTGATAAGCATGATGGGGATGATGATAACTTTGATGAAATAGTTGGAAGCCATAAAAGGTTCTTTGATGACAAAAAGAAGAAGTTGATCTCCTTGAGATTAAGAGGGAGTCTAGATAAAGAGATGCTCCTTGGTTGAGAGGGAGGCAATAACTTGGTTTTTATTGAAGAATGAATTTCAGAGGATATGTTGCTGCATGAGAAGTAGGAAAGGAAAGTGTATGATTGAGGAATCTTCTATTAGAGATTCGATTGATAATCCTACTATGAAAAGTTGAGAAACAACATCAAGCTGTCTGGAAGACCCTGAAGGTTTGTATTTGATTATGTACATATGAAAGTATATTATTGATTGGGGTTGTGTTCATACAGGTGAATCTCTTGAAGGTTTTGATAGCATTTTGGTTACCAATCAATTTATTAGGAGAGATTGGTCATCTTTGATCTGTTGGATCAAGGAGTGTTGAGACTTCGTGAGTGAAGCATTACCTGGGAGGACATCTGGCCGACACTTTGTGTTGATGCTTAGGTCCCGAACTAGGGAGGGTGGTGTGGGTCATAGAGCTCTGACCATGGATACACACCTAGGTCCCTGGGTTGATGGTTAGCAAGTAAGCTTGATGGTACCTAGAGAAGCTGAAAGCTTGAGTCCATCTTAGTTCTACCCAGATAGATTTCCCTGGTCAGGAATCTAGTTTGTGGCATTGCGGTGCCTAAATTGTTGAGAAACCAATGGATAGATTGCCTTAGTCAGGAATCTAGTCCATGGCATTGTGGTGCCTAAATTTCTTCATGGTTCATATAGTTGAGATCTTCCTTGTACTTGTATCTGATGAATACCTCCCTAGTTAATAGGGAGTGTTGGAAAATTTAACTAGGTTCGGTCTTCACTAAATGTATTCGAGTCATCTTGTAATGTACTTGTCAAAAGAATAAAGAAATTTTATTATTATTATTGTGGCTTATTAAAGCATGGGTTTCATGCTTGGGTCACCATGTTTTAGGTCAAAGTCCCCATTGATGACTTTGAGGATTTATTTTGAGTCAATAAAGTCATTGTACTTTTAAAGAGACCCTTCTTGGGCTTTTGAATCATGTAAAAAGGTCTAGTATTGAGTCACAAATATAATTTATGTATCCTCCATTTCAAGTCGACCTAAAAGAGATCAAGTCGGTTTAAGGACATCAATTCGACCTCCCTTGAAGCCTATAAATAAAAGCAAGTCGAATTCATTTGGAGCATCTCATCTCAAGCTAGTTCGATATCTCTAAGGAAGCTGGAGAAGTGCGAAGCGGGTTTAAGGAAGCCAAAGGAAGTGCGAGTTGGGTGGAGGCTAAGGAGAAGAAGGAAAACGAAAACTTGGTGCCTCTCTCTTTGTTTCGTGCCCTACTTTGGGAGATCAAAGTCTTCGTTGATGCCAAATGTTGCTTGATGCCAGAAGTTGCTACACAGTGGAAGTTGTTGGAAAAGAGGTCGAAGATTTGGGAGGTTGACTTGGTGTGGAGGAAAGGTTTGGTCTTTGTCTAGGGTGAAGAGTGTCAAAGAATACTATTGAAAGGAAGATAATTTTGATTGGGTTTCCCCTCAAGGAGGTTTGTCCCTGACATAGTGTCTATATTTGGTGTCCATTGTTTTATGTGCTTTCACTTTGGTAATTGCTTGATGAATTAAAGAAAGAAGATATAAAGAAAACTTAATAAGAAAGTCACGAACATCAGAAGTAATTATCAAGTATAAGAAAATCTAATTTTCTAACACGAATTCCTCTTTTGGGTGGCCCCCACATTCCACTACCAAATTAATTTTCTTTTTCTCCAATGTTTGTAGCCTCCTTTTCTCCAAAAATTAAGTGGGGTCTTCCTCAACCCACTTTTTCTAAGTTGTACATGCCAAAATATTTCTTAACACCAAAATTGCAAAAAGAGGAGTTCACTTGGAAAAATTATTTAGTGGGGACATCACTCAAAGTTTGTACACGGTGCTGAATTGCGGCTTGAGGTTGCTGGTCAAGGGGCTGATTCAATTTTGCAATTCCATAGTAAGGTTTGGTCAAATCTCTATCAATGACTAGAGTAGAAGCATAAATTCAGTCAACGAATAGTCAAAGATCTCGAGAATATTCGATGCCCAAGTCTAGTAAAAAATTTGGTTAAACAATAGCAAGTAGGTCCAACTCAATGCTGGTCAAAGCAGAGATAAGAGAGGTCAAACTTCACTATAAAACTTTGTTCTCTTCCTCCTTTGCACATGTGAACATAACTCTTTGGAATAAGTTGAATTGATGAGTTAAAGTGATGCCAAATGAAGTCCAACAAATGCCAATATATAGTAGACCAATCAAGTGGGTTTTTGATCTTGGGTCAAACCCCTTCGAGTGGTGACGCTAACCTGACACGCTGAGTTCGACTTGGATAGCTAGATGACACATTATTACTCCTTTGATTTTAATAAGGAGAATATCGACCACAACTACAATTTCTCGACACTCCCTCTTAGCTAAAGAGGTAATTTTCATTCTCTCTCTCAGATGTACAAGTCTCTTCATAAGGAGCTTGATGGCATCAAATTCATCCCATAAGCCAATACCAATGCAAACAAGGTGAGAACCCAACTGACCATGGGATCAATCAATATTGTTTATGAGGCAAAACTCTCCAACCATATGGAATGGTTTCTTAGTCAAGCATAATGACCCAAGAGAATAATCATGATCAAACTCTTTGACTAGTCACCATACAAGTGGTCCCCTGCTCAAACCCAATGACCTAAGAGAGTATATACGGTCCATATCCCCGCACCATACAAGTGGTCCCCCGCTCAAACCCAATGACCTAAGAGAGTATATACGGTCCATATCCCCGATCATAAACAAGGTCTCTCGGTCCACGACTCAAGGGAGGAATTCCTATCTTGATATCAAACTCCCCAACGATATAGTCTCTTAGTCCATGATCCAAGTGAGTAATCGTGATCTCGATGTCAAAAGAGTCAATCTCTTTGCAATTTGATTTTTGGATCCATCACATTTATAATTGTTTTAATCAACGTTTCGAATCAACTACTATGGTTCATCATCAGGATAAAGAGAGACGTGAAAGACTGATCACATAGGAGATTTAGATAAATAGGTAAAGGAAGGGGTAAAAAAGAGAAGAGCCGACAGGGAAACCCTAAAAATGATAAAAGGGAAGGTGTTATAATTAAATTAATAAGATTATGGTGTAAATATAAGATATTTATATTTTTATTGATTAATTTGATTATATTAAGGTTAATTATAATGATTGATTAATTGTGTTGATATAATACCAATATTAATATGATCTATTAATATTTGTATTATTATTAATGTGCAGGGCTTAATATGATAATTTTTTATCTTGTATTATGTTTTATTGGGTCTTAAGCGGAGGGATGGGAGGAGATTGTTTTGAATGTTAATGTGGGAATCCAGTTCTCACTAATATTCCATCTTACGTCTTTGTGAAGACTATTAGGATGTTTATCAATTTCTATAGCTTCTCTAAATTTTATATGAAAATAATGATCAATTTTAGCTAGGATGTGGGTGTTTTCAATACAAATTTATGTTTGGTATTATTGGAATGTTCAACTAGAGTAGATGTTTTGGAGCGATTGTGTTTTATGTTAGTAGAGTGCTCATGGATTCTAGTTTTGATTTATCACCCAGTTTCCCTCACAAATGACTTACCACAAGAGAAAGGTATTAGATATACTCTTTTTGGCATTTAGGGTCAAGGGGATCTTTCACAAATTTTAGGTAACTATAGATAATATTCATGGGTTTGAAGGTGGCCATAATGTTATTCTTTCTAAGGATATAAGCAATCTTATCAGAGTCCATGAAACGTATGGTAGGTTAATTTTGCCAATAATATTATGCATATGTTTGTTATTTTTGTTTTTATTTTTAGGTCCTTTGTTAGCATTATAGAAAGCCTTAATGGCATGATGTTTATTGTATCCATTCTTTAGGAACACATTTATCAGATGGGCCTTTTCCATTTCCAAGTGCTCTTTGTCAAATATTCTTACAACTCTGGTTGCTAAGTTGTTAAGAATTGGATAGGATGATGGTGGGAGGTGGCATGGAGATATTGCTCAATATGAGTCTTTTTCTGGTATACTTGGTGGGATAAGGATCCATTAGGATATTTGGTGATGAGTATGTCAAGGAAAGGGAGGCTAGCATCAAATTTCAATTTCCATGGTGAATTTGATGGAGTTGGATAGACTATTGAGGTGCTGTTTGAAAATTTCTAATGTATCACGACCATGAGGCCATATGGTGAAGGTATCATCAACAAATCTTTTCCATAATTTAGGTTTTAGTG
>APFE030466833.1:1645-19858 GCA_000404065.3 Pinus taeda | reverse complement strand
CAAACCCATGCACCCTGTTTCAGAAAATGACGTCCCCGTCCCCGTCCCCGTACCCGTCCCCGAACCCACGTTTCCTGGCAACATAGGTTTTTGGACAAACTCAGTTTCTCTCCTGGCCGATGTATGGTCTTCTCTATGTATGCTTCTGGTTTCAGGGACTCTGTAATGGCTTGCCCTAGCTTGTCTGTAATGGGGCAGCACTGTTTTGTCGAGTGCAGAAATGCCTCGCTCATATGTAAAAATATTTTATGTTTCAGTTAATAGAAGTTAGTATTTGCAGAGAAAAAAAAAGGAAAGTGCCTTGATTTGGTGGGGAAATCTAGAAAAGCAGCTGCACCTTACATTGGATAATGTTCCTTGGGAACTATTTGAGGAAAGGTTTCGTGCGAAGTATTTACTTCCATACTTTCAACAACAACAAACCAGAGCCTTTCATACATTAATTCAAGGAAATAAAACAATGGAAGAGTACGAAATAAGGTTTATGGAGCTTGTAAAATACATTCACTACTTACATTCTGATGAATGTCAAGCTGAACGCTTCATATTTGGGTTAAATCCTCGCATCAGAGCCTTGGTAAGCATGTGGAAACCATCATCAGTGACTGAGGCGGTTGAATGTGGTTGTTATGCAGAAGAAATCAAAAAAGATATAGGGCCAGCAAAACCTTTACAATCAGGATTTCCAGGAAAGACTCCCCAAAACTTCTTCAGCGGAGGTAGCTCGAGGCCACCTTATGGTAAAGGGTTTACCCCGAGAAATATAGGAACAAGAGCTCCCATGGCAGTAAACACTATGGCCATGGAATCATCAAACACCAGTCCATGAACATCTTGAGGGCCCGCCAGTAGAGGAAGAAATTCGAGAGGAATCAATAGGAGAGGACAAAGCTCGTTCTCAAGAAATTCATGTCTTGATTCAAGAGGATCAACACAGCTAAATTGTTGGGGATGTGGGGGACCGCATTTTCAACGTGATTGCCCAGAAGCTTCGTCAAATATATTGCATAGAACTGGAGAGGGACCGATATCAAACAATCAAGGTAATCATAGAATTCATGCAGTAATCAGCAACGACCAAGCAGCGCATCAACCCACTATAGCGGGATCTTCAGGTATGGGACAAGGGAATCGTATCGGTCAAACCATTACGTATACTGGAACGTAGGGTTCGATAGCTCAGGAATCGCCCGGTGGACCAAGTTAAGATCCAATGGGACAAATACAGTCCTGGATCAGCTACTTGGAAAAATACAGAGGACATATGTCAAATATACCCTAATCTATGTCAATTTTGAAGAACTTTAAACTATGTTTAGTATATATTTACTTCACTGCAATCAGAGACTCAGAACCATTTTGAATGATTATATATAAAATGTGAAATTTTGTGACATAATGTATGTTTAACTTCTGTTGGTACATGGATACCAAAACGATATATGTTGTTGATCTTACTAAATTATAGTTGTCAAAGTAAAGTTTAAAACAGTTAAACGATTTTACTTCTAATAGAAATTAAGATATTATAAATCTGTTTTATTTATACATGTCAATGTGATCAATGGAATAGAAATCAGGGGATAAATACATTTTTAATGAAAGTCAAACAACATGCATGGAATATGGCAAAATATGTTATACTATGGTGACATATGTGAATAATACATGAGTTATTTTGAATATGTTGATGCATATTTTACGAATGCATGGATAAGTGTATGATTGCAGATAATAAACAGTTACCGGGATGACCACGTGATGACAGAACCTCAGAACAATTAAAGTTGAAAGTGATTCTATGATAGGGTATTAGCCCTAATTCTATTGGGAGGGGTGGAGGTGTTGCCCACCATTTATCCTCCGAACTCTGGAGTCATGAGAGGACTGTGCAAATCACGCTCCCCTAGACATGTGATGATGACTGCCAGATGCCTACTGGGAATCAGGTTGGTATAACCAATGCTGTCACCTTAGAGTTTATGAATGGTTAGGTCAGTAAAACTGACGCCATGGCATACTCCAGTAGAGGAAGGATAGGATGGGAGCATAAGAGATTAGGAAGGATAGGATGATTTAAGAATAGCCTGGGCACCTGAATAGGGCAAGACATGTCCATTAAAATCATAAACCTAAAACTCTAATTTTAGTCTCTTGATATTAAAATAAAAATTTTAAAACCTAAGAAGGGGGTACTAATTACTATCATAAGTAATCAGATAAGATAAAAACTCTAACTTCGGGACGAAGTTTTCTGAAGGGGGAGTGTATTTAATGACCCATCTATAAATACAAAGAACGCAAGCATAATAGCAGGTACACGGTACATGCATATGATAGCTACATATGCATGTGTCGCATACACCGCACTAGTATTTTATACTAAATTGATTATAAGTGCTAAATACCATGACCCTTTTGGTAAAAGAAGTTCTACTTGTTCATCAATATCGCGTAATGTATGGTTTGAATCAAGAGGACTATAATAGTATATTATATATATATATATATGATATGCTCCAGAATATTGATAAAAATCATACAAATATAAAGTATTAATATCAATAATATAAAGTCTAAACTTTATATTAAATATAAATCAAACTTTATATTAAAATAAATGTAAATAGAACTTTATATTAAAATAAAAGAATGTAAATAGAACTTATATTAAAATAAATATAAATAGAACTTATATTAAAAATATATATAAACAAAACCTTATATCAAAAACAAATAATCTAATATGACCATCACATTCTTATTAAACTAAACCCTAAACATAACACCTGTAACGGAATTGTGACTCACGTTCATAAGGAAAGTTGTCACCACGATGGAAAACGGTGGAATCGCTGATGAACAAGGCGGTCACCGCCAAGGAGAGCTACATATAGAGGTAGACAGAGTTTTAGAAGGGGGTTGAAGAACGGAGGAAAAACCAAGAGGAGGAATTTGGAAGGGAAGGAAGAACCAACCATTGGAAGAGCTTAGAGTGTTCTGAGGTTCTGGGCACGAGGGACAGTCAGTTTCTGTGAGAAGCTTACTAGATTGAACAACCAGGCTCTGCTCAGTCTGGCTAGGAGGAATTGGTCTCTCGGTAATTAGAGCAGAGTAGCCACAGCATCATCAACTACACCAGTTCAGGTAGCAGTTCAGGTAGGTACCTGCTTTAAATTCTTTACTATTTCTGTATTTCAGTTTTTCGGTTCTTACATGTGGTGACATCATAAAAGTTTATATTAAGTGTGTCTTTTATATTAAGTGGGGTGACATTAAAAGTTATCAAGGGAGTAATTAAGTATATAAAAAAGGGACCAATTTATTATTTAAAAAAAAGTAGTGAAACTATTATTATTATAAGATAATAAAGTTATTTTGAAAAAAGGGTTGTAATATAAAAAAATACATATTTTGAAAAAAAGGGTTGTAGTAATAAAAAAATACATACATATATAGAAGCAACATTATAAAGGAGAATTTTTTTAAGGGTATTCAAGTTTTTTACGATCCACATTAGGGGAGAATATGGAAATATATATATATATATATAAAAGGAGATAAAATAAGACGAAAAAAAAAATTTCCATACAAAGTTAAAAGAAGTGAAGAAAAAGAAAAAATATGGAATCCCTGAGTAAGGAACAAAAACAATCAATTGCAAGAGATATAGAACAATTAATTACAATAATTGAGCAACACGGTGAGGAGAGAAAGAGAATGGATTCCTTCTTCCATTCTCTACATCCATCATCACTTCCACAGAATGGTGTTATCCAGTGTACCGAGAAAGTTCAGCTAAAAGATGAAAAGAATGACAAAATAGCCAAAATTCAACAAAGCAAGGAAGTGTTAGAATGCGAACATAAAAATCTTGTGGATATACATTACAAAGAAATAATGGAAAAGGACGAAGAAATTTCTCATCTCAAGGACCACATCAAAAAATTACTGGCACAAGTGAAGAAGACTAAAGTCTCAAAGAAAGAACTCAAACAGCATTTATCAGAACAAGAAGAGGAAAATTTACGTTTAAAGAACCTTAATAAAAATTTATTAGAACAAATCAGAGATCTAAAAGATGAAAAACTTAAAATTCAAAACACTGAAAATAAGGTTGATGAATCAAAAGCCAAAGAACTTTTACGTATGGGAAACCATAATCAAAGTCTGCTCAATCAAACTAAGAAATTTAAGGAGGATAAGAAAGCATTAAAAAATAAGTTGGAACAATAGGTTATCACACCTATATATTACACATAGGGTTGGAGTAGTAACTCACCCTATCTTGGTCTTTGTAGAGTATACCCCAGTTGGCATCACACCCACAAGCTGGGCTTTTCGGGAGTACCTCTCCTCGTCTGGCTAACGAGTTGAGAGTGTACTTGGGGGTGTACAACCCAAGGCAATTATGATGCATGTGTTCTACCACTTGACTATTTAGGGTCATTGATGGGAAGATCAGTAGGCAATAGGATGGGTTAAGTAGTAGCTCCCCTATATCACATATTGCTCAATATGGGGTCATAGTAGTAACTCCCCCATGAGGTTCTGGGTTGAGTAGTAGCTCCCCGATGTGTTTCCAGGTTGAGATGTGCTCCCTGATGATATGCTCTCCATGATGATGTGAGTCGTAGATCTGACTCCCCGCTCATATTTTCGGGTAGTAGCCCGATGGTATTTTTGGGTAGTAGCCCAATGAAATTTCCAGGTAGTAGCCTGATGACACACTTCCAAGTAGTAGCCTGTTGAAACAAATATTTCGGGCAGTAGCCCATCATCTGATATTCTAGGTAGTAGCCTACTGACAGATATTCCGGGTAGTATCCCACTGATAGAGAATCCGGGTTATAGCCCGATGAATAGAGGGTGGTAACTTAAGCTCCCCTCTAGTGGCAAATTCTTCTTCTAGATTCGAGAATATTCATCATATGAGCAAGAACAATCGAGAGATAAGCAGGAATTAGCAAGAGATGTACATTGATGATCGAGATGATGAGATACATGAGATGGGACGTATGTCATGTTGATCGATGGTTAGATATTGGCAGGTGGAATTCTTCCTAGTTGAGAGGGAGTTTTAAAATATGCAATTGCAGCCAAATTCCACTTTGGACTACTCATTTGATGGAGATGATGATGGCGTCAAACTCCTCTTTTCAAGAGGACCAAAATCGACCTAAAGATCACCTCATTTGGACAAGCAGAAGTTGAGTTATGAATTATTTTATTTATACATATATTTTGGATTAGGTCAACCCTATGCACGTGTACCAATGGATAGGTCAAGTGGACCCTCATGGAAACCTATAACTAGAAGAGACCTCAAGCTCATTTGGATACACATCAAGCTCTCTTCTCCTTTTTTGTTTTTTCTTAGCAAGCATAGGTTAGATGAAGGAAGCTCGCTCAAGCATCCGAAACTTCAAGATTAAGCTCACACAGAATGGTATGGGAATTACCGAGCTACCACAGTCGCTATCATGCAGTTCACAGAGAGCGACCATGTCTATCATATTCGCTCGCACAACTCCTCCCTGCGACCCGGACTCTAAGATGAGACTTCAGTGTTTTGAATATTTCGCTCAGTGACAAAAATGTTCAGCAGCAGGCTACAAGCAACGACAGTACATTACAGTTATCAGAATCAGAGTTCTGAAGTTTAGATGCATTTCATGGATATTCTAGTTGTTGTGAAGGTATGGTTCATTGTACTCCCTTTTGCTGAATCATTTGATGACAATCTATTAGAAGAAGATCTGCAATGGTTTTCCCCATAGTGGGTTTTTCCCTGGTCTCCGACCAATCCTGGTGGCTCTATGTGTGCATGCTTTTCTTCTATTGTTCCTTTATGTTCTGTTGCATTGATGATGATGTTAGTGTTCTTACTATATAGTTGCATATGCTGATGAATAATGATGTAAATTTGTATAATATTATGATGTTGTGGGGTGAACTTAATGTGTTAATGAAGAAATGCAATTATCAAGGCAAAGAACAATATAGCCCTATGAAAAATTAACAGGTTGGCCCTAAATTCAGTCTTAGAAGGATGGCAAGTGTTTGTCCAAAGTATCCTGGGCAGAGAGAGATTGTCGGATTGGGAAGGGATGTGGGCCGCTCTTCAGCAAGAAGAGATGAGGCGAGACTTATTCAAGTGCAAACTTGATAGCAACAGCAGCAGTGGGACGAAGCCCAAGGAGGAGGAAGAGAATGCAACCCTTGCATCAAAGGGGCAGCAGGAGCAGCGGAGGCGGAAGAAAGGTGTCTCGAAGATCAAATGTTTCTGGTGTGGTGAATTTGGTCACTACGCTACGCAGTGTCCTCTCAAGAAGAAGGACAAGGACAAGAAACATGATCCGTAGGCTGCAACCGCAAAGATTGAGGAGGAGTTCGTCATGAGTGCCCAAATACCTCCAGGGGAGAGATGGGGTGATCTAGTACTATAGTTCAAAAGAACTATAGTTGGGCAAGATCCTTGAGGAGTCCACCTCTTGGATCTATATCTTGCAACGGGAGCCCATATCAGAAATAGCAGTATGGACCAATGTCAGTTGGTGCAGAGGAGTGTTGGAGTGACAGTTGCAATAGCTAGGAGCGCCAAAGATTGAGCAGCGCAAAGAAGAGTTGGCAGCAGTGTAGTTGGCACAGTGCAGAGTCAACAATACATTGAGGCTTTAGAGGGTCAGCGTAGAGACTAGCAACACTCATAACTCCAGCAACAAATGCATCATGTTGAACACTTGTTCAATATTTTGGATGTTTTTCCGTTGCAGTTGTTGCAAAAGGAAGCAACAGCAAAATGGATGCAGCATTTGCATAGTAGTTGGTGGGCAGTGATGTCATACATCAGCAGCGCAGAGGGAGATGTTACAAAGTCAAGGGGATGCTTCAGCAAGTTGCATTACTAGAGCACATTCCTCGCTAAGAGGAAGTGTTGATTTCTGGTAGCATCAGATGTGCTTTGTTGTCGCACAGAATGTCCAGGCACCGCGACAACGGCTCAGGTTGGGGGTTGTCACCCTGATCCCCAATATATCTGTTTAAATTGTCTCCCTACAACAGACTAAGGGGGGTGGACCCTAGGGAAATGGAATGGAGGAGGACTAGTTGGGAACCAACTAGTCTGGGAAACACAGTTAAGCGACCAAATACTTGTTTAGATCTAGCAAGACTTAAATGATTCGATTTATACAATTGATACCAGTGCCTTGTGGAGTCAACTATCTTACTAAGAAATTTAGGACCAAGTACATGATGAACAATTGTTGCTAAGGAAAATGTTATTATGATAAAAAGAGATGCAAGATGCGATTAGCAAAGGGATGAGTGAGTAGTGTTGAGGTAAGATTGTTTTAAGACTCAAGTACTTGGTATTGATTAACTTTATGACAAGAGTACTTAATGAAATGAAGAGACAATCTTATACAAAACAAAGAGCCAAATATCTCAAGTGCCAATAAGATACACAAGATATATGCTCTTAAAGAAATATCACTAATACGCCAAAAAATTATAATAACCACAAGCCAATAATGATATTAATGTCAAGAAAGAGAACTAGAGCATTTATCCAATTTATGTTTCAATGACAATCACTTGAAAATTCCAAAACTACTTAAGAGATATTCAAATAGGCCAAGTTTTCTATGAGATCCAAATCGAATGCAAGCCTTTTCAATGATACTTAGCTCAATAGATTTCAAAATATTTACCATTCACCAAACAAGAAAACCTTTGGCCAATTTAAGTGTGTGAAATGAATTTCCTTTAGGCAATAAGCTTGTGTGTATGTGATTCAGAAACTCAGAAAATAGGAGTTTAAACTTGTATTTTATTGCCAAACAGTGATCCAAAAGCACTTATTTTCAAAGATTAGATTTAAGACAGCAACAAATTCTCTAATGACAGCGGTAAAATTAAAATGCCAAACTAAGCCAAACATGTCAAACAAATTATGAATTGTGTTATGAACTTAGACATATGGCAGCCAATATGTTTCAGTGGTAAAAAAGAGCAGCAAAAAAGACTTTATGACAGCAGGGAAATGCTTGCTGCAATCAAGAAGATCACCCTTCTAGATTCTTATGACAGTGACTTCCACAACGATATTAAGACTCCTAACTTTCAAAGAATTGCTTTTTAGGACAGCAATGAATTGTTTAGGACAGAAGCAATATGATAATGAAAACAATAAGCTATCAATGCTATCTTTATACCAAAAATTTACTAAAATTTGTTCAAACTTGCCCACATGAATTATCAAAAAATTTCAGCCTGTTATGATGTGATTTCCATAATTATATCAGATCTGAAAATTTTATTACATTCAGCGGTTAAAATATGAAATAGGCTTAATGATGGATTCCCAACTCAAGAAATTAATTCCTTAATGTATTAAACAACTTAGGAACTGATTTTAAGCTAACCCACATGAAATTTTGCCACCATTAGAAAGGTATATGATTGTTGTAGCAAATAGTGAGGAAAAAGAGGCTTTAGAGATCAAACCCTTAGGCCATAAGCCTTGAAAATCACTTGCCCAAGTTGCCAAAAAAATTACAATACCTAAAACACAAAATTTTACCAATTTTTCTGCAAAAAATCACCAATGGTCATCTTCAAAAAATTAAATATTCAGATCAGAAATGGAGCAAGGGGAATCTAAGGCCAATGAGTGCTAGCACTAGGCCCAATAGGGCTAGAGTTGGGCTAAGAGAAGGCAGATCTGGGCTTAGGAACCCCAAAACTTAAACTCTTTTTTTGAAAAAATTATTTTGCTTCAAATCTTCAAATTTGTTGCAAAATCTTTAATGGTTGGCCCTGCAAAAATATTTGGTACAAAATCTTGCCCTTCAGGGCCTAGATCTGTCTCAAAACAACCATATCTCCTTGAAAAAATCTCATATCTGAAAATTTCCTTGGATGATTTCTCAGATCTATTCCTGCAAACAATCTTTGAGCCTAGATCTTGCCCCCCAAGGTCTAGATCTAGTTCAAATCTGAAAAATTCCTTAGTTGATTTCTTAGATCTATTCCTGCACAAGTGAAAAGAGAAAAAACCAATACCCAATATGTACAAAAATAGAGAAAATCTCGAAAACCCAAGTGTTAAAATTCAAAATTATGTTATAAAATATTAGATCTACACAAGTAAATAACAGATCTATACAAATAATTTACAAATGTATCAGATCTGAATATGAGTCCAACTCCTCTCCCTAATCTGATAATCTAAGGCTCTTAATAGCTAGATCTATCAAATTTTCCACAAAAAGTTAGATTTTTTAAATATTAAAAGGAGGTGCTAACTCGAAACCCTTTATGTATTACCAACAAAATCTTATGATAAGCCCAGAGCTAATTTAGTTGGGCTCTTCAGAAAACACAGATCGAGAGTTGGTTGGTTCAACTGAAAACTTCCCCTAACGCCCGAGGATTTAAAATCAAGATTTCCCTGCAAAACTCAATCTAACCATCAAAAATAGAGCGAGAAAATAATAATAAAATTTAGACAAATAGAGATACCTGCTATTGCATTCAAAATTTAAATTATTATTCAAACCCTAGCGACTGAGCAAGATACATGTACTCAAATCACTCTTCAGAAGCTATCATCAATGGCTTTAGAAGAATTCATGCATGAAAGTAAAACATCTTATAGTATTCCCATGAAGATAACACCAGCAAAATTTAACCCCAAAGTTTTTCTTTATTATCTAGAAAAAGATTACACAAGAGCTTCTTGCTAAGCACACGACTCAAAGGTCAGATGGATCAACTAACAAATGACTTCCTATTTAAAGATAAATCATCTAATGGCTAGTTCAAGTGATCCTCATCAAAACAATCTCGATCATTGATGAAGATTAAAATTTATTTTAATCTCATCTATCGAAATATTTAAATATTTGGGGAAATTTGAAATTTTTAATTAAATGCATTTTAATCAACTCAAAAATAGAATTTTTGAGTTAATTTTCCAAAAATTTTGACTTTGACTTAATCCCCAAGGATCAAAGGTTTAAAATTTAGCAAAATAATTAATTTACCTTAGTCCCAGGACCTTTTAAAATTTAATTTTTTAGGACCAACGAATTTTGCCTTTGGTGAATTTAAATTTACTTAGGACCTGGAATTAATTAAATTTCTGGCTTAGGATTTTAATTAATTTTCTACCAGAAAATTTAATTACTTAACCTATGAGGGGATAAATTATTTTTCCAACCCTCAAGACACTTTACATCATGATTTTCATATTTTTTACATTATAAAAGAGAAAACTCATCTGTAATAGAACCTTACAAACCACCAATTTCTGCGACACAAATATAATCCAACAGACCAAGCAATTTGTAATGAAATAACCTAACCAAATAGTTAGAATTTTTACCAAATCACTTTTACATAGACTCAATCTAGAACACTAGGACTCGCCTAAGATCCTAGCAACAAAATCCATTCCATCTTTGGGGTAAAACTAAACCCCAAGAATGGATCGGTGAGACAAAAAACTCCCAGAATGGAGATTGTCACTAGAAAAGTAGGTTTACCTAGGTCGTTACATACATGACACGAATCTGCTGAAATTATTTACATTATACACATGCAGAAAAGGTTTACATAACATCTTGGAAGTCAAGTTGATGATGATAATTGTACGGCACGAACACATTGATCAGGCATTATCCTTTTTGCGAAAAATGGGATGTACTACTATGGGTCATTAACACATACTAGTCAACATGATCTAAGCCTCAAAATTTGCAGGAAGGCTAGGACACATGTATTCCAGAATACCTAGAAATCGTTTTGGGAAATTCCACTCAGAGACAGTTTTATTAAAATAATTAATTATTTTTAATGGATTCCTAAGTCTAAACTTATGAAATTAAAATAATTAAAGGGTGTTAATAAAACTAGATGTGAATCTTCTAGAAGAAGACGGAGATCGAGTCAATATGATCTGAGCCATTGATTAGAATTTAATTTGGGTCATTGATTGATCAACGAGAGGATTATAAGAAGAGGCTTGATGGGCATTTGGAAAATACATTGAGTGAGAGATCAGAGATCGATTTTCTCAAGAGAGCAGCGTAGCAGTTGCTGGAGAAGCTGATTGAGGAGATTTTTTGTAGTGAAGGGCAGGGATAATTTTCCGGAGGAAGTTTTCCTTATCCAGAGAGTGCAAGGCAAAGAGGGTAGAGATTAGTCCAGAGAGGGCAGAGAGTAGTTTGGAGAGGCATTGTTGGGCCACACAGAGGTAGCGTAGAGCTACGTTGTGGCAGCGCAGATCTTCAGAGGGAATCCATATTTGTGGCAACGCAGAGCTTCAAAGGGAGTCCATAGGGCCGAAGTTTCCAGGGAGCAAAGGATCGAGATGAGGTGCAGTGCAGTCCCAATAGCAATGACGCAGTAACTGCATGGGTGTGACGTAGTATTGCGCAGAGGCTCATCTCCAGCGCAGATCAGTGTCAGATTTCCCAGTGACAGGGTGAGATCATCTCACACTCTTATTGTCTAGTTAGATCCCTGTATAGGATTGCCAGTTTGGGCATCTGAAGAATTGTACTCAGAAATTACTTCATAATAATACAAACCCTCAACTATCGCACCGGTTTTCCCGCATTGGGTTTTTCCAGGGACATTTGTCCAAAAACAACGGTGTCACTTGTGTGTGCTATTTCCTTCTTTTGCAGTTCTTGTTTCCGCATATTATTTAAGTTTTGAAGGCTGCAGTTGTATTTATTTCGATGTTTACCGTATAATACTGTGAATAACTTGATTATTAGGAAAGATATAATCAGTTGTTGCAATAGGATTCGGCGTTTCTGAATTTTCACAATAAGGGGCCAATGTGAGGGGGCCCTAGGAAACAAGGTTATGGCCATGATGAAAGGGATAGAGCTCATGTTTGGATTTTTCACGCTTGCTAAATTTGTATGTCCTGGCCATGTTTTGCATGTTATGGTACATTTCATGTTGAGTGGCCAAATTATGCTTTTTTCTCTTCTTTTAGCTGCATCAACCTCCAAGGCATCACTCCAGGCCCGACCCAAGGTATGGACAAGGAGAGGGGAGGCTAACTCTTTGGGGACCCAATGTATAAATGTGGACCTGGTTGGAAAATATGGTGAGTGGGGTTATAATGAGCGGAGGGGAGTGATGTATATGGTGTCGAGAAGCGGGACCACGCAACCAAAATCAAGATTTCCCATGTAATTCCACCCCTAAAGCTAAGTTGCACAAAACGGGAAATGGTTACGAGTTTCCGAAACAGGCATGGGTATGAAACGTGACCCCCCCAAATTTTGGAAACGGGGAAACACAATATATATATTATATATATATTATATATATATATATATATATCTTAGAACATTTAAGAAATATGTGCAATCATAAAGCATATATGATACACTTCTAATTTATTACATTATGATTAAATTGTCAATTGTCAATGCATAAACTATAAGTCTCTAAATTTACATCACATTTACTCATGAATGATCACATAATGAAAATAGCAATATCCAAAATCAACCACGAGAAATTTCAAATTTCTTGTCTCGTGTTTGATTGGGAGTCTCCTCCTACATAGTCAAACAACCTTGGTGCTCTTGATTAAATACAAGTTCCATACCCTAGTATCCTACGTGCTCTTGATTATTGGGAGTCTCCCTTGCATAGAGGACTTGGTTCTCTTGATTAAATACAAGTTCCATACCCTCGTACATGACAAAATCCAATGGAAACATTGCAATCCCCCCAATCCTGAAATCCTGAAAAACAGAGAAGTCTGTTGGATTTTGAGTGAGATCTAAAATTCTACTTTCTCCATATGAAATCCAATGAGGGCGAATCCACTCTCAAACATCCTGAGTCATTTCATGGTAATGTTAAAAATTTAAGTAAAATGATGAAAATGAAAAATAAAGGAGAATGTCACTTTTACTTCAAGAATTTAACATTACCATGAATTGCATATCAACATTAGGGCTATAGGCTTGAATATTAGGCTGCCCCACTCAAAAAAATCCTCTTTTCTGTAACTTGAGAGGCATCCAGAAGATATTTTAGTTGCCCAATAAAAAATTCGAAGCAAACAAAAAAAAATACAAGAAAAAGTCGAATTAGAATAGGAAACTCCATCGTGCGCGCTGGAAAGGCGTTTCCGGCCATACTGGCCACGTTTTCCCCTCGAGAAATGGGTCAGTATAGCGGGAAACGAGTTTCCAGGCCGTACGGTATGAGTTTTCTCGTTTCCGTTTCGTTTCTGGCCGAAAACGGACCCTTCTCCAATGTTTCCTGCAACTTAGCCATAAAGGAGATCCCACAGGACTAGGATACAAGGTTAACCATCAAATTGGACAAAGGAGACAAGAGTACAAACCAAGCCCACTCTTTCCGCCGAATCCCCCCACTAATCCATGCCCAAAAGTGCCCATGATAAGTAAACAAAAATATCCAACTACACAATGAAAAGCCATACCTACAGATTTGGAAGGCCCACCTTCAAACATACGATCATGACAAATGGGCGAAGGAGCATATGGCTAGCTCAAGTGGTAGAGATAATCGCACATCGAGCTATCTGGTGGCTGCAAGGGGTTGTTGGCTACAGGCAGAGGACTATCTAGGAGAAAAATATTCTCCTATGGATACTACCCATAGGTGGTGGGTAGCAGGCCTCATTCACAATACCTACTCTTGCCTCTACACAACCCAAGTATCTTCATTCCTACAAGGGATTGCCCACAAGAGAACTGCAAGGTCATCTGTGTTATCTGCAAATGAGGTCCTAAACTCCTCAAGTTTAGACAAGAAGGGGGTCCTATCTCTCTATCAACCAAGCTTATGCTTGGAGGTGAATTTTAGGGATGCAATCTAACAAAAATATGCAAATGCAAATGAGATTAGATAACTTATTCCAACAAGATTACTCCAATGAGAAGTAAAGCTACCTCATTGTTCCACAAGATACAATATCACTTCAAGATATAAAATTGAGCACAATTATCCACTCAAACACAAATAATACTTGCAATAGGAACAAAGTATACTTTAGAACACAAAATTGCAAGACTTATCAGCTTTAGAGATCTTATTAATGGAACAAGAATATCAAGCTCGCTTATTAGAACTCTTCAATTAGCATTTGAGTTCACTTTGTTCAAGTTAAACAATTAAAGCAATCAAAGACGAGAACAGCTTTAGAGCAATTAGAATTTTTTAATTAGAGTTCATATTAAGAGTTCTCTTTAAGTTAAATTATCAATTATGAACAAACAGCAACTTTTCAGAATTAGCACCAATGAGATGAGATTACCAATGGGATATGCAAAAGTTATGCAATTATTTCACCACTTTATCTTTTAGCAATGCTAATGCTTCAGAACATGCACCAGACTTCAGCATTCAGATCAGATTGCTTTGGCTCTTAGATTAGTCCCAAAAGGTGAATAATAAGCTTAAGCCTTCAATTGATGTTTGGTGACTTGTTAAGATTCTAGGCTTAGTTAGATGTGTTTTTAGGATGATTTTCAGTTAATTATGCCACTGTTTCAGACTTATATCAGATCTGATTTTATTTATGCAGCAAGTGAAAGAGAAGATAAGGAAAAAGATCAAACCCTCAAGACCTCTAGACCTTTGTCCAATGGCTAATTTAGCTAGTCAAGTCACAAATGAGGCTAGTTTCGGCCTTGAATGCACTTTGTAAGCTTCCCAACACCTGCAACACAAATGTATTAGCTTCAAAACCCCAAGAAATGATGAATGGGTCCTCTTAGAGCTAGCAGCTAAGGCTAGAAGCCCCTCTAATGCTAACGGCCAGGCTTGAAAGTGCCTCTAGGGCTAGCGTCTAGGGATTTTAGGCCTTGGATGATGCTTCAATGAAACTTCAGCCTTGTATAACCCTTCTTTAATGGATGTAAGCCTGCAAAACAAGTGTTAGCCCTCAAAATAATAAATTTTCAAGCCCTGATTCAAACCAGAAATTTGGAAAGCCAAACTAGTGATGAAAACAAGTCAAAACACTTGGCCAAATTTATTTTAAGGCTGCAAAACAAGGTTAGAAGCAAGACAGATCAGATCTAACTAGTGAGATAGGCCTCCAACCCTTGCGATCTGTCTGGAAGGGCTAGAAAAGCTAGTGGACTAGCTTGGAAAGCCTCCAAACCCTTCTTGGTGATCCTTGATGAATTTGAGCCATAAGAAAGTCAAATTTTAGCCCTTAGATCAACCTGCAAAACTTCAGATCAAAAATATGCTTGAGAAAACCTGAGCTCTGCAGCAAATTGGCCCTCTAGGGCTAGTGGCTCCTCCTCCAAGCTAGTGTTCAAGTTTGGAGACCTGGGTCTTGTAGATTAGGCCTAGATCCACCCTTTTTGGCTGAATGCTCCCTCTCTTTAAGGAAGTGAGCCCTTTCTAAGGCAAATTTGCCCTCAAACCCTAGCCATCTAGGCTAGGTGAGGGTTAGAAAGCTTCAACTTTGTTTCTTGTCTTCAAATCTTGAGCTTGTAGCACCTGCGAGAAGAAAACTAGAGCCAGATACCCAATATATACAAAAAACTGGAAAATAAACCCCAGACCCCAGTTAATTATTTACAAAACTCCAAAAAATAAGCAAGGGTTAGTAGGAATAATATACAACTTATTTACAATATTCACAATTTAATTTACAAGCTCTAGTTAGCAGATAAATTCTTTTAGCCCAAGTAGGTTTTGAAAATAATTGATAAGAATAGTTTTTATTTAATGTACAAGCCAAGACCCTGTAGCATAAGTTGTCAGATAAGCTCAGAGTCCAAACAAGGTGTGGTCACCTTAAATTCCATTTACTTGGGGAAAAACCCAAGGGATGAATACTTGAAGATCTCTACACAAAAGATAAATTATTAGTTCCAAAGGGGTTTGATTCAGACAAGAAAACTAGAAATCTAGAGATACTTGTTAGATCTGTTAGTTTCAATGTGTTTACTCTAGCCCAATACCTAAAGCAAGATACTGTGCTAATAGATAATCCAACCATTGGCTATGGAACAATAATACTCAATAATAAATCAATCGGGCAATAACAATTATTTACGGCTAGTTTCCTTGATCCTTGTCTTGATCCTAATTGTTATTTTAATTTAACAATTTATTTATTGTTTGCTACAGCAAACACTGAATAACTCACATTGCAACCTAGACAAATAAAACTACGAAAGAATAAACGTTGGAAGAAATGCTAGCACACACGCATAAAATAACACAGTTATTTTTGGACAAAAGTCCCTAGAAAAACCCAACTTGGGAAAACCATTGCAGTAGCTGAGGGTTTTAATATTAAGCATCAGTGAAATAATCTAAGTACAACTAGATGTCGAAACTGGCAATCCTACAGAGAAATACTGGCAAAATTTCAGAGAGGAATTTTCCTCACCCTACAGGCAATCTCCCGGCACAACTTGCCTTCATTATTTATGCCTTATGAGGATCTGCGTAGCTCGTTAGACAGCTTGCCTCGGTCTAGACTCTGATGAAATTGTTCTACCTTTTGGTGACCAAAAAGACACTTCTCTAGCACTCTGGGACTCCTTCCCGGCCTCTGGAACTGAAAATGTCAATCTCATCTCTCCCAGCAAACCGAGTTTGCCTCTAGAGGTTATTGTGTTGCTCTGCATCAACCTCTTTGTGTCTCTTCTGCTTCTCTGCAAATGCACTCATCGGATCTGGAATCTTTCCTCTGGCTTCATTGTCTTTGCCCCTCTCTCACTGCTTCGCTCTCACTAGCTCTCTCTCTGGCAACTGATTGTTGCTACTCAGGAAATCGATCTACTAATGAAATCGCACTGCTCAAGTGTTTTCTCCAAGTGCCCATCGACTTCTCATAATCCTTTGTTGGGACTGCAATGGCCAAGATTAAATCTTAATCAATGGCTAGGATCATTTTAAAGTTGATCCATGTGAGTTTCTAGATCATTCACACTTTGACTTAATTAACACTGATTAATTAACCATATTCCCTAAGTTTAGACTTAGGAAATATTTAAAAACTGGTTAATAATCTAATTAAGTCATTTCTAGGTGGAATTTCCAGAAATTGTTTCTGGGTTTTGGAGATCTCATGTATTCTAGCCTCTCCACAAAATTTTGTGGCTAGAAAACTTCCGATGCTACAAAAACTAACAAAATGTACCCATTTTCCCCAATCTTAAACAAGAGATGGGGAAGCTCGTACAATGATTTTTCAATGGATCATCAAGCTTACTAGTGTTTGATCATATATAATGTATCATATAAATAAAGTTTTTATGTGACTAGTGCTATACTAACGTTTTCCCACCAAATGCAATATGGCCAAAATTGATATACATATGACAGGTTGTTGATGATTGTAGCTCGGACAGGAATTTCTGCATAGATTTTGTGTCAAGCATGCATGAAGTCGTTCGAAGTCCTTTTATTTTGTAATTCTCTTTATTAAAGTAAATTATTAAAATGAAGAGCTTTTTAATTTTAAGTTATGAAAAGCCTTATAAAGTGTATTTTAATTATGTTAGCGCTTGAAATTTCACCTCAGGCTAAAAAAGGCAAACCTCAAGGCAACATCAAACCATTTAGCCTCGTAGCTAGCCCTACGGGGCAGAAGAAGGCTCTCTCCAGTCAATCTCAGTAAAATCTTCAATGGATGAGATGACCAATAGGGTAACACTGATTTTAGGCTTGTAAACTGATCAAAAGGGTTGATTTGGGGTTTTTAGGGTTTTTGGTGGCAAATTGAGGGGGTGGCAATTTTGGGTGCGGGGATTGGACACAGTTTCTGCAGGGGGTTCTTTGGGGCGAGGTAGGAGACAGTATTGATGCCTTTGATTGAGGTGAATGATTAGTAATGACAGGTGAGGAGTTAAGGAGAGAAAAAAATAACTTTGAATTCTCCTTAAACAGTAGAAAACATTGAAATTAAACAAACTTAAAAGCAGAGCATGACAGTCATGAATTCTTACTTTAACACTTCGTTTGCTTAATGTGCAGAAGGAAAATAAAGGAAATGATTCACATAACACACTTACAGTTACATAGAGAAACACACCATCAATACATGTAACCACAAGAATCCCAAAAAGGACTGCAAAACCCTGGTCTTTCTTAGCCAAAAATTGCAGAGATACAGTGAAATAATACAATGATAGCTTCTCCCTCAAGAGTCCAACCTTCCAACCTCTG
>APFE030466827.1:3085-17040 GCA_000404065.3 Pinus taeda | reverse complement strand
ATACATATGTCCCATCCTGCTGTGCCAAATCTCACACTGCTCAGAACTGCTAGCTCTGCTGTCGGTACTACTACTCAATGCCAAAAGGGGCTGGAATGCAAACTTGTACACCTTTGCATGGCGTACACCTATCACTCTAGCTGACTCAACTGGAGCACCCCTGAGATACATCAACACCTGTCCTCCCCTGAACAGTACCTCATATCCTCTGTCCTCCAAAGCCGAGACAGATATGAGGTTCTTCCTCATCCCTGGCACATAAAGAACATCTGCCACTTTCAAGGGAGGTTTGGACTCCCTCTGAAATGTCAGTGTCCCCACCCGACTGCTCTAACAACTTTGTCATCACTGAGTACTACCTCTACATGAGTGCCACTCTCTGAAATCTCTGAGAAGTACTCACGTACTCCTGTCATATGATGTGAAGCCCCACTGTCTACATACCAGATACCTGAAGATGCTCCGCTAATCGAGGGAAAGGCATGCTCCCTCTGAACCTGTATGGTAGATGATCCTGCACTAGAGGACTCACACATAGTGAACGAAAACTCCCGGTCAAAACAGCCTCCAAAGTCCTCAATCTCTGCTGAAGCTGCCAAACTCTGGTCCTTCCCCTTCTTCTTCTTCTTCTCTAGACACACAACTACATAGTGTCCCATCTTTTGACAATTCCAACACTTCACCTTGGAATAGTCCTTCTGTGTTTTTACCTGTTTACCTTTACCTTTGCCTTTGCCCCCACCACTGCTTGTGGAAGCCTGCTTCTTCCCTTTGCCTTTCTTGCCTCCTGCCACCAGTGCTACATCCTCATCCTGCTCAACTGGCTTTGCTGCCCCAAGCTGACCTTTCCTGATCTTTGTCTGAATGCAATCATCCCAACCTCTCCCATGTGGGAAGGGTCTCACAAGCACAAACCCCATCAGCAAAGTTCATCCATGAACGGGGGAGGCCATTTGCCGCAATCCGCACCAACTCAGTGGGTGGAATGGCCTCTCCAATCGCTACCAACTCATCTCTCACATTAGTAATCTTAGTGAGATATCCAGTTGCACTATCATTGCCCATCTTAATGTTTTTCAGTTTCTACTTCAGAACCATTTTCCGGTTCTCATTGGTACTCTGGTAGAGATTGGACAATGTTGTCCACATCTCATGGGCATTGCTCTTTCCTCTCACATGAGGAATGTAATGGTCTTTGATTCCATCTAGAATCAACCTCTTACCCTTGTTGTTCTTTTTATTATAAGTAGCCAACTGAGTAGCATCAGTAGGCACAACAACAGGGGTCTGAGTGGTATGCACCATGATATCCCAGACTTCTGCCTCCTCAAATATACTCTGCATTCTCTCCTTCCAAACGCTGTAATTTGTATGCCCATCCAACCTATCCTCCACCCTCAATCCCAATGACATCCTGTTGTCCTAAAACTGAAAATAGCACTGCTGTAGTAAAGATAAAATCTGTTGTTTATGAAAAATCAGCTTGCTGGAATTTTCTGAGTGAAAAATCAGCAGCTGTAATTTTTCTCTTTTGCTGTCCCAAACTGCCCTTCAGCGCTCAAGCTCTGATACCATGTAAAAATTTATGTTTTCTCACCTCGGTTTTCAGTTTCTCCTTATTTCTCCCATGTAGTTAAATGCCCTTTCCCATAAACATACTCAACAGGCTGAAATAAATAAATAAATAAATAAGAAATGTTGAAAACACAAATTCTGGAAAATTTACAGAATGTTGGAAATTGCAGAAATAAAAATTTGCAGTAATAAACAGCCATTAAAACACATTAAAACACTGATATTTTTTGTCAACGTGACCTTGGAAAAACCCCCTACAACTCTTGCGGAAAACCAGTTTGAGAGCTCTTCTTTATTTCTGGAAAATGCCTTTTTACAGTGAGAAATTTCAGCGAAAATAGCAAAATCAGCAAACAAATTCCAACTTATCTCGATTTCTGAGCCTCACAGCCCACTGGAAATTTCCAAACAGCAACACAATGCTGCACGGCAATTGTACGGACGGTACGGACGGCCGTACGGACGGTACGGACGGGCTGTATGGACAATACGGACATGTTGTACGGACCTCGATTTTTGTGCAGAAAATCAGCTGCCTCGATTTCTGTGCAAAAACAAATCTGCCTTTTACTGTTTGCTCAGCAAAAATCTGCCTCTTATCGCTGGTTCTTTCAGTTGTATGCTTGTTCTTTCTGCTGTTCTGATTTGCTGAAGAGCTGCCTGGTATGTGTGCCAAACTGCTGCCTCTTTCTCCTTCTTGTCTAGAAATCTCCCTTGCTCTCTTGCTCTCCTTCTCCCAATCTGCTAATGAAAGAATGAATGATCTTTTCCTCATTTTCCTCCTTTAACCCAACCCTAAATGACTTTTGGGTGATCCTTAAATCCAATGGCTGAGATTAAATGCACATTTAAATCTCACTTTCTATTTTTTAATTCACCCCACTTTAATAAAGACCCACTTAGTCATTTATTTCCAAAGTCACTTTTCCTTTCTAATTTTTCATTGACTTTATAAAAGTCACTTTAAAATTAGACTTAGTAACTTTATCACTTAAAGTCACTTTTAAATTAGATTTTAACTTTATAAAAATTATAAAGTCACTTTAGGAGAAAAATTAAAATCTTTTGGACACTTTTCCCTAGGCCAGAGATCAAAGCCTAAGGGAACCACCTGTCCTCCGGTACCAAATTTCAACATTTGGCTCACACAAGTTTGAGGCTCGTCCATGTTGATTTGGGGTAGCTTCAATGTGCTCTAGCCACGAAATTTGGTGGAGAGGTTGGGGCACATGAGATCTCCAATACCCAGAAAGCATTTGGGCAGATTCTAAACAGATCAAGAGATATTAAAATAATTAATATTTTTAATGGAGTCCCTAAGTCTAAACTTAGGGAAAATAAAATATTAATATGTATTAATATGAATCTGTGTTAGAGCGGTCCAAAAGACATGCTTCAAGCCAAATCTAATCTTAGCCGTTGATTAGGGACTTAATCTCGGTCGTTGAGATGTCAACAGGAAAAGTATAAGAGGAGGCTTGAAGGTCACTTGGAGAACACACCAGAGTGATCAGTCATTCTATTCTCTAGAGCGGGGTTTGCTAAGAGAGATAGAATCAGTGATCTAGAAAGCAGCTGAGAAGCATTGAGTACAGAGAGACAGAGAGGCAAAGATAGTGTCGGGATAGCAACACAGCAGCCAGAGAGAGAGACGCAGGAGCAGCTAGTGCTCATGCAGGGCCACTCAGAGGCAGCTAAGTGCCAGAGGGGCCATCGTAGCTGACACAGAGGCTCAGAGAGCTGACGCAGGGCTTCCTAGGGCTAATGCAAGCCAAGATAGGCTGACGCAGTGCCAGCGCTGGGCTAGGAGAGGTTGACGCAGTCCAGATTGGGCAGACGCTGGGGTTTCTAGGGTAAATTGGTGCTAAGTAGCTGCCGAAAGGATTATCCGAGGTTTCAGCTAGTAGATTTGTCAGAAATTGAGAGGTATTACTGCCAAGGAAATTCTCTGTTGGGTAGGCTAGTTTCGGCACCCAGATTGTACTCTGATATTGCTTAATAAGAAAACCATCAGATAGTTGCACCGGTTTTCCCACATTGGGTTTTTTCGGGGACATTAGTCCAAAAATAATGGTGTCATGTGATGTGTTTGTTCTTTTTTCTTTTAGTTGTTGATTTGTAATATGTTGAGCATGCACTGGTGTTTATTTTCAGTATTTACTTTGTAAATAACTTGTTAAGGAAAAATGACAAGTAGTTAGGAATAAATCAGAAAAAGTGCATGAAAGGTTTCTAACTAAGTAAACTTAGAAACTTCAACAGTCCGTGGAGAATCAGATTCGCTCTGAGGTAAAATTGCAGGGTTCGAGGCTCGCATCTCTGATTTAGGGTTTTGGGCTCCCCCAGTCGCAGGCATAACACAGGATGAAGCCGACCCCAGTCGCTCGTACGGGAGCTCATTTGTGCGACTGGAGCCTTTCAATTGCACTGAGAACTCTCCATCCATGTGACTGGGGTTTAGGGTTTCCACAGTCCAGATCTAACCCTAGTTGCTTGCATACCAGGGTTCAAGGAGTCACTGGGAAAGCCATAGTCACTCGCATATCTCCTCCTCCATGTGACCAGGACCTAAAAGATGAAATCTCAGTCTTTTGAAGATTTCGCTTAGTGACCGCAGGGTTTGGTTGTTGACTACAGACAGTGACAGTTCATTACAGACTTCAGAATCAGGTTTTTTAGTATAAGCTTTGTTGGGTTCATTTATGGATGTTGTAGTTGTTTTTGCTGGTTAGTTGCATAGATGAAGATATGGATCATTGTACTCTCTTTTGTTGAATCATTTGATGACAATCTAAGAAGAAGAATTTGCAAGGGTTTTCCCCATAGTGGGTTTTGGTTTGGCCTTTGACCAATCCTGGTGTCTCTATGTGTGAATGCTTTTCTTCTATTGTTCCTTTATGTTCTGATGCATTGATAATAATGATATTGTTTTTTCTATATAGTTGCATATGCTACTAAATAATTATGCAAATCTTAATAATGTTATGATGTTATGGGGTGAACGTAATGTGTTAATGAAGAAATGTAATTATCAAAACAAAGAACAATATAGCCCTAAGAAAAATTAACATGGTATCAAAGCTGGGTTGAAGAAAAGTCATGGAGATCATGCCCATGGAAACACCTTTGATGGAAGCAAGAGAAGATGGACGAGACCTAAAAGAATTCTAGGGTTTGAAGAAAACCTTAGGCATTTTGTGTATTAGGGTTTGACGGATATTATGAGGTTAGCGTTTGAGAGAAACCCTGGTTTATGGCAAAGATTTGAGATATGAAACCTTGCATGGTCAATGTGAAGATGCTCAAGCACTTGTGACAAATTTGATGAAGCCCTAGATGGGATAGTCTCTAGTAGGTCTAGTTGTTGATAATGTTGATTGAAGGCAACATTGTTATGTGGACAATGGGCAGTGATGGCTCTTGAAGGTTTGTTCAAGAGGGAGAGGATCACCTTTCACTGGCGCTAAGTATTTCTCGACTTATGATGCTCCTTTATGTCTTTATTTTTGTCTAGACCTATAGATCTGATTATTGTTTTGATCATTACTTATACTTCCTGCATGTATATTTGAGTAATTGGATGTTTCTAACCTCCTTGATGAGATGTAATAAGATGATCCTTCTTGAGGATCATTTGAGATGCAAGAAAGAAAATCTAGACTTGAAAAAGGTAAAGAGGCACTTGATGAAAAGATGACTAATTGCTACAAATTGCCTATGTCAAATGAAAAGATGTGCAGGTATTTGAATACCACAAGGTATGCATGATATATTGTTTCAATGTTACGTTTCCGTTGTAATATTGGATGGCAAGGAAAACGCTAAGGTATTATGAGAATGTCTCCTTCTCAAATGGTTCATGCATGCATATGAAAGTGATTTGGATTCATGGTTCTTATGATAAAATGGTGCACTTGGTATTGAACAAGTATCTTACCTCTTGAACATGATGAACTTCTTGATTCTATGAGGCTACTTAATGTTCATCTTTGATATAGTGGTATACTTGATGTTGGCTAACATCTATTACTTAGGATATCTTGATCTCATGAAGAAGGCTTGCACCTTGATTCTAGTATATGGTAACTTGACACTATTTGTTGGTGAAATGCATGGTAGCCATGATGATAGAAGTCTAACAATGAGATTGATATTCAAGATCTTTTGTTGACCATGGTTATGCTTTGATGTGTTTAGTAATTATGGGATATGATAAAATTGAATGCCTTGACTTGATGGATTGAGTTATGAATGTGACCATGATTTTTGATGTCTACTCCTATTAGCTCTTTGACATTTGCATTATATACTCTTTATTATTGAAGTATGATTTATGAGCATGAATAGACAAATATATGACATTGTTAATCCGCAGCAAAGTTATGATCTGAGGTGAGAGAGTTTTTCTCTCATTCTAAGCCTCAGACGCATGACAGAAAGCCTACAGGTGCAACTATAACCTCCCAACCGCACGAAAGTAAGCCCAAGGGTGCAACCAAGGCACTGAGACAAAACTGAGCTAGGGTGTGGTCATTGGGAAGCCATAATCACTCGCATAACATCTTGAAGGGTGCGATTGTAACCTTCCAACTGCACAGAGGAAGGTCCATGAGTGCAACCATGCCCGCGAGACACAAAAATGAAGCTTTATGCATGAGATCAAATGTTCACCTGAAAGACGTTAGCCCTACAAGTGTGGAGCAAACAACAGAAAGATCTGTGAGTAGGAAAGTTTGATTGTTTTCTATAATATGAATATGTAGACTGAACTTGTGTTTGTAGGTGACCGAGACATGCTTATAGATATGTCATTATGTTGGAAGTTTGTGCTACAAGAGTTTGACATGATTTGGCTAATTGATATGGATGAGCAGTGTTTGAGTTTTGACGTGATGTTTGATAATGACTTAGAACTTTGACTTGATGTTGAGATATGTTCTGGACTATAGATCTTACTATGATAGCGAATTTGGGATTTGACCTTATGACTAATGATTTGATTTGACGACTAATGATTGGCCTTGATGACAATGTTATGTGGGCATCGTGAATTTTAGTGACTAATATTGGTATTTGATAATGGTTTCATATTGGCCTCCTCATTCTTAGCACATTGGTTGAAGTATTGACAATTGTGATTTAGTGCAAAGTAATCTAACAATGAATGGATGAAACCTACATAACTTGTTCTTGGTATATGCATTTGCATCAAGTAACTTATATTATGATCATGAGAATGACTTGATGAAGTTTGGATTGATATTGTCTGTATGATAATAGATGAAGTCATGATGTGAAGACAGCTCTACTTGTCACTTGGTCTAAAGAATCTGATACTGTGATATTGTGATGATTTTGATATTGGTTCTTATATGATATTTAAACTTTGATGAGTTGACTTAGTTGATTTGATTATAAATATTGATTTATGAGAGGTTGAGCATATTGGTTTGGAAAAGTATTATATTTGCAGAGAGCTTTGAATGAAGCTAGCTCCCCGATCTAGATATGTTTGCATTGACTGTTATCTGGTGAAGCCAAGAAGGTGTGTTGACCCAAACCTCTACTTCAAGAAGTGTTCCAAGGTATGACTCTGATTTTGGTTTTGGTTTTATATACTAATGGTCTACTATTGATAGGTAAAAAGCCTTTGATGATCTAAGTAAGAGGGATATGGCTTCTAAAGCTCGAAATGATGAATCATGGCATGATGAATCGATTTCTGAAATTGGGAAAAGACAATATATATTGTGAAGCTATTTGGAAATGCAAATCCTTGGACATTCAAATTGAATTTCAAGATGTTGTGAAGAAATATTGTTGAACTCACCTTGGCAACCAACAGTTGATTGAAGCATTGATGTTTCGTTTGAACACCTGTCCATATATATATATATATATGATGTAAATAGAACCTGAATGAGTTCATGATTGAGCCGCTTCACTCACATAGAGATGCCACCGAGCATCCTTCGAGATATTTGCATGGGATGATCATTTTTTGGTTTGAGACATTCCTCCTGTGATATGTGACTACTTGGATGTACTGATGATGATTAGGATCGTTATTGATGAGATGAGCACATTTGGATGTTGCCCTAGTATGAGATCTACCATGATATCTTGGATGAGAGGTTCGTAGTGTGAAAGTTCCTAAAACGGAATCCTTACAACAGCAACTGATGATATTACTCCTATTTGTTAAATTCCTGTCAACAAATTACTTGTTGTTTCCTACGGCAAATATCGTAATGCATACACTGCAACCTTCACTTAATTAAATATTATACGGAAACAAGAGATTGAGCGAGAAAGAAAATACAACATAATGGACACCGTTATTTTTGGACAAATGTCCCTAGAAAAACCCAATGCGGGAAAATCGATATAGCAGATCTGAGGGTTTATTATTATTAAGTAGTAGTTTCTGAATACAACTCTGGATGCCCTCCCGACAATCCAATTACAGAGAAATACAACTGGCAAAGAAGAATTGTGAGATTACCTCACTCTACCCGGCTAATCCCGGTTGTTCCGGCAACTGAATCAACTGTCCCCGGCTACAACTATGTTGCCCCTACGTAGTAATTGTGTGGGCCTACATGGAGCTCTTTGAGGCTCTCTGTCAGCTCAACTAGGAAAGTTCTTGCCTTCTGGAGCAGTTTCCAACCCTCCCAGCTCAGAAATGTCATCTCCTCTGCAAAACTCGGACTTCTGCGTGGGTGATTGTGTTGCCTTTGCATGGGCCCTTCTGGCTCACCGTCAACCCCTCTAATGTCTCTCTGCCTCTCTCTGCTGCGTATCCTAGGCTCTGGAGAAGATACTCCAACCCAACTATCCCTGCCCCTCAATTGCAAGAAATATCTTCAATCAAAACTTCCTCTTGAGAACTTCTCACTTCCGAACTTCGATCTCATGATCTCTCAGTGTTTTTTTCCAAATTACCCTCAAGCTCCCTTAAATAATCTTCTCATTGACATTCAACGGCCTAGATTAGAAGCTAATCAATGGCTAAGATCATTTTAGCTTGATCCTCATCTTCTTCTAGAAGTTACACCCACAATTAGATTAATACCCATTAATATTTTTAATTTCCTAAGTTTAGACTTAGGGTCCCATTAAAAAATATTAATTATTTTAATAAAATTGTTTCTGGGTGGAATTTTCCAAAATGCTTTTTGGGTTATTTGGAATACATGTGCCCAAGCCTCCCTGCAAAATTTGAGGCTAGAGCACATCCGATGCTACCCCAAATCAACACGTAGCACGACCGAGGTTGAGTACGATGTTGCTAGCATGGCTAGCTGTGAGGTAAGATGAAAAAGCTCCTTAGAGAGTCGTCTAAGCAAGATCTAGATATGACATGGATACATTATGATGACAAAGAGAGGGAATCAATTGGCAGAGAATCCCGCATATAACTAGGACTGAGATACCTTCATATATTGAGACAATGCTGCTATATGAGACAAGCATAAACTTATAGTTGGCACCTCCTTAAGAGGGAGGATGACTATGGTATCATTTTTGTGATATATACGATTATTTATGTTCTAATATGATATTTGATTTGACGACCTGCATGAACAGGAGACTATTGTTATTGCAACATGATAATCAAACTAATACCATCTATGAGTATGATGAGAGCATCGTCGGTCGAGGACACTGAGCCAGCTCTTCCCCCCTATCTGAACTCCCAGGGTGAGGAATTGAGATAGAGGGTTCCTGGGGTTGAGGGAACTCTAGACAATAGGGTTTCACCCCTATCTATTACCCATAGGGTTGGAGTAGTAGCTCATCGTATCTTGGTCTTTGTAGAGTATACCCCAGTTGGCATCATACCCACAAGCTGGGCTTGTTGGCAATATTGCTCCCCATCTAGCCAACAGGATGAGAGTGTACTTGGGGTGTACAACCCAAGTCAATTATGATACAGGTGTTCCACCACATGTCTGCTTTGAGTCATCGATGGGAAGATCGGAAAGCAATAGGATTGGGTTGAGATTTTCTCCCCATTATAATTTCAAGTTGAGAATGAGCTCCCCGATGTGATTCCAAGGTTGAGATGTGCTCCCCTGTGTGTTTGGATATCATATTGCTCGATATGGGGTCGTAGTAGTAGCTCCCCGAAGAGATTTTGGATCGAGATGTGCTCCCTGATGTGGTTCTAGGGTGAGACGTGCTCCCTGATGATATGCTCCCTGATGATGATGCGGGTCGTAGATTTGACTCCCCGCTGATATTCCCAGTTAGTAAGTCGTTGACAAAGATTTAGGATAGCAGCCCGCTGGCAAAACTTATGGGTAGTAGCCCGATGGACAGAGAGTGGTAGATTGAGCTCCTCTCCGATGTCAAAATTCTTCTTTTAGATTCGAGAATGTTCAGCATATGAGCAGGGACAATCAAGAGATAAAGCAAGAATAAGAAAGAGATGAATTGAGATGAACATTGATGATTCGAGATGATGAGATACTTGAGCCTGGATGGGATATGATGACATGATGATCGATGGTTTGATATTGGCAGGTGGAATTCTCCCTAGTTGAGAGGGTGTGTTAAAAATATGCAACTGCAGTAAAATTCCATTTTGGACAACTCCTTTGATGAAGATAATGATTGCATTGAATTCCTCTTTTCAAGAGGACCAAAATCGACCCAAATATCACTCAAATCAAATAAGGGAAAGTGTACTTACGAAGAAAATCACGCATGTGCATATTTTATAAGGTCGGCCCTAAAGCAAAGTGGACCACCTTGAAAGGCTATAAATACAAGTGCCCTTTACCTCATTTAGACACAATGATGAGACACTCTTCTATCTTGTTTTTGGCTCACACAAGTTTGAGGGTCGTCCGCGGAGGATCGGGTTCGCTTTGAGGTGAAATCGCAGGGTCCAAGGCTCGCATCTCTGATTTAGGGTTTTGGGCCCTAGTCGCAGGCACAACACAGGATGAAGTCAACCCCAGTCGCTCACACAGGAGTTCATTCATACGACTGGAGCCTTTCAGTTGCACGGACATCTCTCCATCCATGCAACTAGGGGTTTACGGTTTCCGCAGTCTAGATCTGACCCCAGTCGCTTGCATGCTAGGCTTAAGGGAGCAACAAGGAAAGCCATAGTCGCTCGCATATCTCCTCCTTCGTGCGACCAGGACCTAAAAGATGAAATCTCATTCTTTTGAAGATTTCGCTCAGTGACAGCAAGGTTCGGCTGTTGATTGCAAACAATGACAATTCAGTACAGACTTCAGAATCATATTTTTGAGTATAAGCTTTGTTGGGCTCATTTATGGATGTTGTAGTTGTTTTTGCTAGTTAGTTGCATATATGAAGATATGGATCATTGTACTCTCTTTTGCTGAACCATTTGATGGCAATCTAAGAAGAAGAATTTGCAAGGGTTTTCCCCATAGTGGGTTTTTCCCTAGTCTCCGACCAATCCTAGTGTCTCTATATGTGAATGTTTTTCTTCTATTGTTCCTTTATGTTCTGCTGCATTGATAATGATGATATTGTTCTTTCTATATAGTTGCATTTTTGCTAAATAATGATGTAAATCTAAATAATGTTATGATGTTATGGGGTGAATGTAATGTGTTAATGAAGAAATGTAATTATCAAAGCAAAGAACAATATATCCCTATGAAAAATTAACAAATCTCGAGTGATATCTATAACTTTATCAAAACAATTCAAAAATGTTTTTCCAAAGCATGTTAAACCTATAAATACTAAAAATCAAAGTATAAAGGAAAACAATTCAGAACTTAAGAGTAGAAGGATATGTAAGGGATAGAGTCCCTAGCAAATAGGTTTTTGACTTCTGATCCGTCCATCTTTTTCTTCTTTGGTGAATCTTCGTTGGCAATGTTTGATTGATCCTTATCTCTTCTTGGATTCTCAGGACAATTACTTCTGTGGTGACCTGTCTTGTGACAATTGTAGCATTCATTCTTCGATAGGTCTATCTTCTTCCTTGGCCCTTTGGACTTCTTGAAGGTTCCTTTATTCTTGTGATGAGCAGAATAGTCATTGGGGATTTTCTCTTCTTCACTTTCCTTGTTGTTTACTAAAGACATTCTGACTCCTTCACTGCATGCATTCTTGAATGTAGGAGTATCCTTCCAAATCTCTTGAGCGGAATCCTTGTTAGATATATATGGGATGAGGTTATTGTTTATTCCATCCACTATTAGGCTCATGGCCAAAATCTTTGTTCTCTAAACTTTGCTTTCACTGCTTCACTTGATTCATCTGTAGGCTTCTTTACGTTTCCTTTGACTAGATCCAAGACTTTATTCTTTTCGAGGAGGATGCTCCTTCTAATTTGTTTTCTCCCTTTATTGAGTTAGACATTGTTCTTGAAGATAGTAGGCTTGACTTATTATATGATCATTTTCCTTGATGACCCTTATTCAAACTTCTTAAAACTCCTTATTCTCCTTTCAATAGATCTTCAGGATGCCTTTTTCCTTTTTCTTCACCTTAACTCTGATACCATGTTAAGAAATTAATGCTAGTAGAATTAGGGTTTGATTTCTCTTTCTTGATAATTACTTGTGAATTATGTTGGCTTCTTTTAATTATTTATTATATTATCTTTCATAAAGAAATTACCAAATTATGTGTGTATAAATATCACAAGAACAAGAGACACAAGATGTAAGCACTCTACCAGGGCAAAACCCCTATCTAGGGGAAAACCTAATGAAACTTCTTCCTTCAGTGTTTAAGACGACATAATCCAAGACTCTTCAACCTAGACACAGACTTCCTCCAACCACCAAGTCAGCCCTTCCTTCCAGTGACTTCAATCTAGATCTTTGCCCATGTAGCAGCAACACTTTGACCCAGCAAATCCAGAATTTTGACTTTCCTGCAGCAGAACTTCGACCCAGCAAATCCAGAACTTCGACCTTCCCAGCAGCAGAACTTTGACCCAGCAAATCTAGAACTTCAACCTAACCAGCAGCAAAACTTCGACGCTGCAAATAGCCCAGTAATTTCGCATAAAAGAGAAAGAGAGATAGCCCAAAAACTTTGACTTGCAACCCTTCCTTCTTCTCCTTGAACTTCACACATTTCTGCACTCCTTTCTTGTGTATCGAACTTGTTGAGTTGATGAGCAAATAGATCGTACTGCACTTGTATATATAGCCTCTTTTGTGGGTCGAATTGTCCTCTTGTAAGCCAACTTCATCGGGCAAGGGCCGACTTGGTGTGGAGGTAACAAATTACATATTTGACTCAATAATAATTGATTTTACATGATTCGAAAGCTCAAGAAGGGTCTCATTAAATGGACAATGACTCTGATGAGTCAATATAAAACCTAAAAGTCCTCAATGGGGACTTTGACCTATAAAATGATGACCCAAGCATGAAACCTGTGCTTTAATAAGTCATTGTAATAATAATAAATTTGTCTTTCTCATTCTTTGATAAATACATTTCATGACTCAAATATGAAGACCAAACCTAGTTAGATTCTTCAACACCTTCAATGGAATCTTGCAAGACCTTTTACACACCATAAAGAATCTAGATTTCAAGAAAATATATTACAATTTTTAATATGGCACACATAGAAACCCTAATTTTAGAATTATAGCACGCAAAATGGAAGAAAATGACACTAAACTTACATAATTCCAACAAGAATCACTTCAATCAATCACAAAAGTCTCTCCATGCAAAAATAGCCCTCCCAAGACATTTCGCTCCACAAATGATCACATTATGTCCAAGAAGAAAGAAAAGAGCTAGTGCACACTCCTTCAAAGAAGATTTGAGTGAATGATGATGATGATGGATGACGAAAAGTGACTCCCCTTCATTATATGATCATAACCAAGTAACTTTTCCATAATTTTACAACCAAAGCCCTAAAAAGTTTGCTTGAAACATTCAACTAGGTCAAAGGCCACAAGTCGACCTTGAGATAGCTCTAAAACATAATAAAATTTTCAAAATCCCCACATGTGCGAAAATAAAAGCTCTTATCTATGACATCATGTTAAAATTGGCAACCAAGGCAAAACTTCATGTGGGTCATCTTATTCATGGCTGATAATATTTTTATTAGATTCCTCTCGTCGAGACCAGTGTTTTAAGAAACGGCCGAGTCAACATTGACTCGGCCGAGTTGGTCCGTTTCGTTAGCCTGGGCATCAAAACGGTCAGCAACCCGGTTCGGACGGCCGAGTCAGCAATGACTCGGCCGAGTCATTGCTGACTCGGCCGAAACGGACCGAGTCCGATATGAAACGGCCGAGTTGCATGGCCACGGAACCCGGACGCAAAGGCACGTTGTTAATTGATTTTTTTGGGATTTTAAATTAGTTTTATGGTTATTTTGGAGTTGAAACAGTTATGTG
>APFE030466820.1:0-12357 GCA_000404065.3 Pinus taeda | reverse complement strand
GTGGCTATTCTGTAGAGACCTTTACTTCTAAGTAAATCTTCCATGTAGGATACCCATTGGAAGTAGTTAGTGCTGTCAATAATGACTTGGCATGGAATTTCCATTTTTTAAAAAAACTGAAGCTGAATATGCTGAAAGTAAGTGTTCCAATGGATAGATCTCGAAAATTAGGCTGTTTTAAAAAAAACGGCTCTGAAAAAGGCTTCCGGATGAAGAAGTTATGGCTTTTTGAAAAACAATTGTTGAATTTGCCGGCAAAGTGCGCGAATGAAAAAAACGCCCCCACAAAATGGAGATTTGAACCCAAGACCTCTACTCTCTTAAAATAGCTTTGAACCAATTGATCTATACAAAAAATTTGAGAGAGAGAGAGAGAGAGAGAGAGAGGGGGGCTTTGGGTTGCGTGCTTGCTTTGAGAAACCTCTTTTTTCCTACAAAACACAAAACACAAAACCCAACACGGACATGCAAAGAAAACGAAAACTTATGGCTCGAAGTTAGCTTAAACCCAAAAACTAAATATTTTAAAAAAAAATTGAACCTTGTGGCTCAAAGTTAGCTTTAGGCCGAAGACTAAATATTTTTCTCAATGTTTCTGATTTTCCGAGTCACACTAAGGTCGGGAAAGAAGCATACGCATGAGAAAAATCCTTCCTTTCTGTTTCTGATTTGCCCAGATCGCACAGAGTCGCAGGGCAAAGAGCATACGCAGAAATGAAGGGTATAGATCCGGTTAAAAAAAACTAAATAAACTGAAACCGAAATAAGCAGAGAGAGAATAACAGTAAACTGCAAATAAAGACTGTATACCTCCAGATCTTAAAAATGACGCAGATAGGGCTACCGGAAACCTTTTCGCGTGAAACGAAAGGGGTTCCTCACTGGAACAGATGCTCCGAACACAACAGAGCAGTCCTCTCGGCCGAAAGCAGTCAGAAACAGTAGATCTAGGAAACGACAGCCGCATGCAGTTCTACCGGCTTCAGATTTGGATCACCAACGGACGCGGCCCTCAAATAGCTCTGATACCATGTAGGAATTTACAGGGTAAGTTCCTCAGACAGAAAACCAGAAGGACACCGCTCACAAACAGATCACAGATCAATACACCAGTATTTTGACGTGGTTAAAACCCTCAGAGAGGGAAACAGTCCACGGCCTGCGCCAACGTGGCTACTACAGGCAATTTATTAATAAAAGAAATGAAAATTTACATAAGCTTCTCTCATGCACGGTTAACCTACAAATGACCCTCCATGTGCTTTAAATAGAATTCATGGACCAATCGGGTGTCAAGCCACGGATCAAGTGTCGGTAATACCGAGGAGAGAATGAACCGTCGGATCACTACATATTGTGACCGTCAGATTGTAAGTTACAAAATGTACAACAGTGAAGAAACACACTTTACCTAACTCTATACCTAACTCTATACTAGACCAAGTTGAACTTAACTATTTCCTATGTGTCGGAATATCCTAACAAATTTTACTTCTAGAATTGAACCTTCTTTTGTATTTCAGATTTGGCACTAAATTTTCTTTCTCTGGTTGCATATGGCTGGATATGAACTCTTTACTATTAATTCACTAGATTTATAACTTACTTTTAGATTGTTTAATTCATGTGATAGTTCAACCATGTTTGTAATGTTTCACCTTCTTTTGAGTTATCTTTACTAACTCTCAAAGTAGCATATGGTCAATTTCTCTTTGACGTTCTAAATTACCTCTCCTGCAATTGTCTCTTAACATAGCACTGTATCAATTTTATAAGAATAGATAGAAATACAATAGTTTTGTAGCAACTACGATTTCTTTATTCCTCATACTAAGTAAATTGAGTAAACAACAAGAAATGAGATTCAAAATAATATTTTGATGTCAATTGTGTGAGCCCAAGGATGCTCCTACATCAAACACCCTTGGTAAGGAAACATGAGTATCTAGCTCACGTGGATTGTGCTATGAACCCTTTGAGTAATCTAGGCTACTTAAGGAGACCCAATTCATCCAATGCAATCCATAATGCATCCTCCAAATTTTAAGTTTTTCCTTTTGATTAAATATTCAAACTGATCCCAACCTCTCACTAACTCTTTTTGCCAATATTTATTTAATTTCTTTAGTGGGCTTGATTGTGAACTATCCTTCCCATTCTTGCATAGTGCCCGATTCACCATCCTCTTATTCTTCCTGGAACTCATATAACTTTAAAACATTAAATATTGTTGAAACGTTAAACTCCTCTAGCAAATCCAACTTCTTGGTGTTATCATAAGATTTTCCTCAAAATCTTACATGGACCACCAATTTGCTTGTACTTGAGTTTGTTGTATGTTCGTCTATGAAGTCTATCCTTCCTCAAGTGCGCTATCACTATGTCGTCCTCTTAAAAAACCTTCAACTTCCTAAATAAATCTAGCTTTTACTTATATCTAGAATTTCTTTGTTGTAACTTTTTTCTCACCTACTCATGAATATCATGCATGCTTTTTAAATGGAATTTTTCCCATGGATATATTCACTGAATTGTTGTAAGTGACTTTAACTTTAGCTATAGTGAAATTCCATTGACCTAATTTATTTCCAATCAAACTTTTCATCAAGTTTCCCAGAGCCAAGTTAACTATCTGTCTCTAACCATCTATTTGCGGATGATATATTAAATTTTACTGCAACTTGGAACCCATCTTCCAAAGAGTCCTCCAAAAATGTCCAAGAAATATAGTATCTCCCTCTAAAGTAATACTCCTAAGCCACCTGTGCAACCTTATAATTTCCTAAAAAGTAACACAACCACATTTGTAGCATTATCGGTATGCTTGCGCAACATGAAATGTATCATCTTAGAAAATCTATCCACCATCGCTCGTACTAAATCATAACCTTTTTGTGCCATAGGCAATCTCAAAATGAAATCCATGCTTATGTCTTCTTACGATTTTTAAGGTACTAGCAAGGGAGTATACAACCTAGTGTTTTTGCTTATCCTCTTGGACAATTGACAAATTATATAGCATTTAACTAACATTTTGACATATTTATTGATATTGGGCCCAAAATACCTCTTATCCATGAATGCCTTAGCTATATCCACTCTAAAATACCCACCTAAACCTTCACTATGTAAATCTTGAATGGGGTTATGTCTCAATGAACTCCAATATGCAATCTATGATTCTTAATTGAGAATTCCTCTTGGGTGTGGAAATTCAAATATGGCACCATGTTCATACCCCATGGTTCTTTGCACACTTTCCATGTCTCTGTAATGTTTTTCTTCTACATACAATTCTTTCATGTTGTCCAAACTAATAACTTCAACAAATGGTATCTAACAACATCTCCCTTTAACTTAATGAATCAATAACCTCATTAGACTCCTTAGAACTATTTTTCAAAATAAATAACTAACTTTGTAAAAAATCCACTCATTTCAAATGTCTTTAATCCAACTTACTTTCACTGTTTATGTATTGTAATTTCTTCTAATATGCAAGCAACACAAATTCGTTTGGTAGAAAATAATGTCTCCATTCTTCAAGGATAAAAATAATAGCCAAGAATTCCTAATCACAAACATAGTACTTTTTTTTAACATCATTTAACTTCTTCTTAAACAACAATTATCAACTTTCCATCTTGACCCAAGACTGTTGCAATTGTTAAATCACTTATGTCACAATATACTTGAAACACCTTATTGGAATCCAAAAGCGAAAACATTGGCTATTTGGTTACTTTCTTTAAGGTTTTCAAAGGACTTTTGTTGTGATTGTTGTCCATTGGAAAGCTCTACTTAGTGAGCGGTGCATAGATCTAGTAAACGCTCACCAAATCATGGAAAATTATTACACGAAATGTACATCTAGTTATTTCCCAATCCACAATGGCTTTCATCTTTTCATGATCCATCTTCGAAACCTCTTTTGAAAACTATAACACCCAAGTAAACCAACACTTCATGCAAGAAAATACATTTTTCCAAGTCAATTTACAAATTCTCCATTTTTAGACTTTCCAAAACCTACTTCACATCCTCCTAGTCCTCTTTATTGGACCTGCCAAAAGTTAGAATGTCATCAAGATACATGGTAACAAGCTTTCCCAAAAATGGTTTCAACACCTTATTCGTCAATCTCATAGAAATACTAGCCATATTCATCAATCCAATGGCATAACCAACCATTTAGATAATCTATCCTTCATCTTGAATATTCTCTTCCACTTATTACTTTCACATATTTGAATCTGATGGTATCCACTCTTCAAATATATCTTTGAAAAATACTTCACCCCACTCAAGCAATCCATGAGGCCTTCCACTCTTTGTATGGGAAATAGGTATTAGATAGTAATATTGTTAATAACATATTAATCAATGCACATTCACCAACCCTTTCAGTGTCAAGTTATTGGGACAATGCAAGGAATTAAACTTTCTTATATGAACCCCTTGTTAAATCATTATTCCACTTTCCTGTTTACTTCTTTTCTTTCTATAGGAGTCATTTGATAATGAAAATTATTCGGTAGAGTGACCTTAGACGTGAATCAATCTTGTGTGAAATACTTCTTGTGGGAGGAATTCCCATCAACATATCATTAGAGACAATCCCTAAAAACTCACATGAAAATTTTTGAATCTTTGTTGGTGCATAAATCTTTCATTTGTCTTCTTGTACTTTTTTTGGCATTGTGTCAGAACAAAGCTTTACCTTATTTCCTTCAAAAATTATTTTGGCCAAACATAACATTACATGACAACTTATGTTGTCACTACTTCTAGTATCACTATTGTCCATTGTCGTTATCTCCTCTTCCACCATTGGATTTGGATCAAAACATTGTCCATACTTAATGAGTTCATATATATTTTCCATACCATCATGGATAACCCTATCTTGACAGTGTTGGACCCACCAACATTCAGGGGATCTCCCCAATATGAAGTCCCAATTAGACCTCACACTGTTTGGAGAAAGAGTCCTAGCAGTGGGTGGTAATGTTATGCCTTGACTACGAAAACATGTATAGTGAAGTAAGGTAACTTTGGGTAGAGCAAGTGTGTGACCCTACAGAAAGTCAAGTGCGATGCATGAAGGTTCCAACACATGAAGGGAAAAGGAAGTGCACCCCTTCGAATCCTGTAACAGTACACAGCTTGAAAGGAACATGTGAGCATAATGACATCACAAGCTAAGATGTGGAATATTCCACAAGTTAAAGTGACGAATTAATACAACAACATGCATTCAACAAGATTCATACAAATGCAAATGAAATAGTTCATAAGCATAAGCGTAAGTTAAATAACATACATTGCAAATACAACAAGAATAATCTTATTATATTCGCAACATATGCATGAAAGAGTGTCGGCTCTAATTTTATTATAAGTGAGAGTTCCATTCATACCTACACCATTAACGGACCACTAGCCCCAATAGTAGAACATTAAAGTCAAGAAAACTTGCTCTTCCAAAGAAGTATACTTGCTCTATGCTATGGAGAAGCCAAGGCTCCTCACAATAATCCCAAGCTCCTTCTAAACCTAACCCTAGCCAAAAGCTTGGCTCCCAAAATCCCCTTACATGGGTTATGAGGATATATTTATAAAAAAGGGAGTGACTCTTCACATTCCCCTTTGTGACTCTTGGACTCCCCTCATGAATCTTCAACTTATTTACAAAATGACTCATTACATTACATCATGACTCTTCACATTCCAATATTAAGACTTGGAATTTCACTTTACAAATAATTACAAATAATATTACATTTTACACTCATCCCATATAAGACAAAATAGGGTAGAGACAACTTGGTAGCCTAACAAGACAAAGCACTGTGATACTTGAGTTTGGGGAAACTCTAGCTCAGTAACTTCCACCTAATGCTTCTTGGTCACATATTGGTGCTACAATCGATACTGTGTGATGGCATCCCCAAACTGCATGATGGTGTTTGGCTAGAAGTAGACTATAGCCTCCATAGCATCTAGGTACAATGACTTGGAGCTAGTTTTAACATCCCTCTCGAACAAGAGAAACATTGTTCTAATCTGGACAGGACCACTGATGCAATTCTGCATGTTTTGTTTTTTCATGTCCAAATCCTCCTTGATGGAAATTTGTCTCAGCTACTCCAATTACTCTTCGATCTCTTGAATGACATGGTGTCTGCATTCGGCTTCGGTAAGCGAGCCAACTGATGGGATCCTGTGTGTTTTCACCATGAAACACAAACTGTTGTATAATCGTACATATGAGGCATGAATACTACCAATGAAGCGAGCTGCATGTTGTTCTGAATCAACATTCAAACCCTTACTTTCTCCAGCTCTACTTGTGGCTTCATTTTCTTTCCTAGTTAAGTGGTACCACTTCGTATCACATTGTCCATTCTTGCATGATGACAATGGAAACTTGTACATTCTTAAGAGTTTTGACAAAGTCTCTTCTCTGCTATTGCAAACCATGCAAGTGAACAACAAACTTATGTATGGTTAAGATCTCCTCATAGAGATCTTGCATGGTCCCTCTAAGTGTCGATGTTTCACCAAGTATCACTTCTCTCATTTCCTCCAAGTAGACCTATGTAGAGACTTTGCTTTGTGCTATTGTGCGGAGTTGTTCTATCTCTTGCAGGGAAACTTGTAATTTCTTTGCCAATTTATTATTCTTGGTCGTTAAATACTAAGTGTTTGATCTTGCTGCACCTATAAAGGCCAAGTTGGCTTCGGCAATGACATTTGGATTCTTGCTAGTGTCCACCACTATCATCCTCTCTGTAGTGAATGCATGTGATGCGTGATCATATGGAAAAATATTTCTCCATGCTTGTACAATTCTCTTTTGGAAGTGATCATAAGACAAATTTGTTGGGCGTGGAGCCTGATTATCTTCTTTATTTAGAGGTATCGCCACATTGAACCCCACTTCGTAATCTGGTGGCAACACTGCCCATAAAACTTACACTGTAGGGGAAGTCCAAGGGGGGCGGCTGCAACCTTTGGGAGCCCCCCCTTGGCGGGGGATCAAGGGCAGCACCCCCGAAGCTAAAAATAGATGTAAAATTTCCTTGTAAAATGTTGTAATTTCGTAGTCAATATGGGCCATTCATTAGGCAGAGATCTGACAGTAGAATTTATGTTTAATTTAGGGTTTTTTGCCCTAGAAGGCAACCCCTCGCTATATATGAGGGAATTGTATTGCATCTCTATACATCTGTATTCTAAGTGAGAAAGAGAGAGGAGATTGTGTGAGAGCGAAGAGGGAAATACAATGGATCTGCTGTAGGTTGTATCTCTTCAGTTTGCTAGATAATATAAAAAGAAGGACTGGCTGTTTCCCGTGGATGTAGCCCAATTTGGGTGAACCACGTACATCTGTGTCTCTCTTGTTATATGTGTTTTCTGTGTTTATATTTCTGCAATATATTTTATGTGTTCCATTGATATATAATATATAATTATCTAACAAGATTGTACAAGTCCATTACCCGGTCATCATCAATAAGAACAACATCTCCTTCTTCCCTCATAGTTAACTATGTTGTTGGAGGTGATGGAGACTGACTAATGACTTGTGTTGCACTTGGCATCAAGTCAACATCCTCATTCTACAGTTCCAATTCCAACTCCATATCTGCAACTTCAATAAGTCTTCAAACTGTTGAGTAGACTCCCGATCCTACATTTGTTCACCCTCCTCCTCTATTGCTGGATGGTTATGTTCTTGCTCTTCAACCTGTATTGGCACTGTTTCTTCTGCTACGATACCTTGTCTTTCTTCTTCTTCCTTCTCCTGCTTCACTTCTTGTTCTTTCCTCCTCAGCTCCCATTCTTCCTTTAGTTCTTATTCTGATTTCTTAAATCTCAGTTCTACTTCCCGCAAGCTCTGCTTTTCTCTTTTCCTCTACTTTGCTCTCTGTATCCTCTGTTTCCTCTTTGCTTCTGCTACTAAAACTACTTTCATAAGGATTGAATCCACTTTCATCTTGTAGATATGTTCTCCCCCTAGGCTATCAACAACCTTTCTCTTTTTCTTATCCTATATGGGATTATTTCTTTCTACTGATGCTACTTCCAGAGTTGTCCTCTAGATCTGCCTCAAGGTTGTTTGCCGAAAGAGCTTCATTAACTTGTTGCCATGTTAGTGTTGACCCATTTTCTATAAACAGTTGATTGTATGCATACACTGACAAGTCTACTTATGTTTTCTTAACTACTTCCCCAATACTACTTGCAGTGGTCTCTTTTGAAGCAACTCTCTTTGGTGCCATGGTAATAATGATTGCTAGAGAGAAGTGCTTCACAAGTGTGGTACCTATGGGACAGAAAAAAAACTCATAGAAAGAAAATTTTAGCTTTAGCAAATCTACCTTCAAAGCATGATTAAGCAGCAAACTAGACAACTAGAGAGAATGATTGCGTGATTTTTATCAACAAGGGAGATTGGCAGACTGTGGGAACTGTGCACTAGGTAGTCCCAACTGCCAAGGATGAAACTTGATTCTTGGGAATGCACAATGCATAGTCCCAGCCTGGGCAGATGATCTGAATGTTGGGAAAACTTGTTAATGCTATGCAATCTCCCTCATGAGTATTTAAAAAGTGTGTTTAGGATCATCTCAATTTAACTAAAATGTGAGGAATTATGTGTCAAGTGTTAAGTGTATTTTATGAGAAATTCATGAGGTTAATTAGTTGTTTAAAAACACATATGCAACAAGTAAGTTACAGAGAAGTAAAACACAAAAAACTCATAACACAAACCCAATAAAGGAGTTCACCCCTCCTAGGCTACATCTCCTTGGATTAGCTTCAATGGCTAGGTCCTCTTTGGATTAATGATCAATTCTCTAATTACATGCACCTGCAGTGCTCCAATGGATTTGCAACATGCTCCATTGGATTAAGAATACCCAAAATGCTCACAAATGACCTTCCAAGCTTTGCAATTGGGCTTCAGCTGATCTAGGCTTGACCTCCTTTCCTGGTGGCCCTATGCTTCCTTAAACTTCAACATAGCAAAATCACATACAGAAATGCCTTTATTCCTCTACAAACTATTCCAATGTGTTCAAAGCATCCAAATAATCTAGGAATGACTTTTTCTAAGCCAAAATTGGTCGAAATATGCCAAAGTTATGGCCTCTTCAGTTTTCCCTAGGAAAACTCCACCAAAACTGGAGAAACTCCAGCTAACTCCACCAAATTTGGAGCAGTGTCGAATTTATTGAACCTTCCAAAATTACCACCAAGTTAAATTACGATTAATTAGTGGATAATCATGGCTTAATGAACACTAAACTATATTTAGCGCATAATCTCGCGCGGTTAACATATGCACCAGCCTCCAGTTATATTGTAAGGTCACATGGGGAAGGGGTTGGCCCTCTCTTCCCCCAACCAGCCACATGTTAAACTTCAAATACGCATTGCACCTGTTGTATGTTAAGAGACATGTTGTGGTATAGCAGTAAGGTTTGGTGCTTGTGTGGGCGAGGTCAGGAATTTGATTCCTCAGCCTGCCAATAAAATTTTAAATGACCTTTGAGAGGCATGTGGTAGCCTCCGAGCTTGCCATGTGTCAACCTCTCATTGGTCCACCTAAAATGCAATAGACCAAGATCATACAAACACTTTTCAAAACTCGATTGAGCCACATGTTGTAATATTCCAGGAATATTCCAATGAATATTTGCTGGAATATTCTTTTTTCTAACTAGGTTGTATGGATGCCTTGTTAGCATCCCAGTCAGCCTGTACCCAAAATTTGTCTATTTGACAAAATGGACAACGAGCTCTAAATTTCTCATAAAAACTCTGTTTTGAGTGAAATGAGTTGCGTTGGGATAGTATCGTCGAGATGAATGCAACAATTTAGGTTTTGAGCTATTCTGAGCACTTTGATTTTTGAGCAAATTTTTGCCCCTAATCCATATTTTGATCACTCCTTCCCACTGATAGGATTTTTGACCCACAAAAGCTGGTTATCTGATGAGAGCTAAATACTCTTCTCTTTCCCAAGTTCTATCAATTGGTTCTACTTGGAAAAATCTCCATGACAACCACTTGGGTTCACTAACATGCCATGCCTTGCAAATGGCTTGGCACTTCAACCAATGTTCTCCTTTTGTTGCTGACCTAATCCAACACTTTATGGCTGCTTGCTGATTAAACACCCTACTATACCAAAGTGATCTCTCGGTGCTTGGAAAGTTGACTGATGGCGTTCCCACTGAGAATCATGTTCCTCCTTTGTAACACTTGCATTCGATGCAAGCTTCTCCTTGGAAACCACTTTTCGAAGTTAAGCCCATCTGAGTGAACTACAACAATGAGTTCCAATATCAGTAAAAACAAGAAAAGAAATGACCATTCTTTTACCTCCAAAGTTCCAAATTACACATCTGGAAGAATGCATTCACCATCTCTTTCACTTCTTGGTGTCAACACATCAAATGGTCTACAATGGCTGCAATTTTTTGGCATTTTTTTCCACTTTCGCTTCTTGATTCCATCATCCTCCAGTATTAACATGATGATCATTTCATGATTTGAGAATGAAGGCTAATCATGAGCCTCTTTCTCAAGCATGGAACTTCAAAATCCTGCAACATCTTGTCACAAGAAACACCATTAACCTTGAAAAACACTCATGCAAGAATATAACTTGATGACCTCTTCCTTTTGCTTCTTCAAAGCAACAAATGTCACACCATGTGAACATCGCCATGTACTCTTACATCTTTGTGTATAAATCATCGACTAAACATAAGTCGAAAAAACATGCTTCTTCAAACAACTGGCTTTCAAGTCAAGCAAAAGCATGCACAACAACTTGACTATTTACAACAATAATTCCACATTCTCATGAAACAATTCATCACATCTCCCTTTCATCTTTGGAGACAATATCAACTCTTCCAAGTTGATATAATGTACATGTAACAATCAATCGACCACACAAGCCGAAACTCATGCATGTTCAAGCAAAATGAAACTATTAAAAATTCCACTGTTCACACACACAAACTCTCATGCATGTATAACAATTCTCAACTCTCTCAGAAGTACAATCACAAGTACAAGAATCCCACTGGTATGTACGAGTACTTAAAGAGCTGAAATGACCAAATTTTCTGCTGCAAATTGAGTCAACATACTCCATTTTCGAACACCTTCATGGCGTAAAAATGCAAGTTCAATAATGCAACATGCATGCAAAATTGTAGTTGCAATTTGCCATCTTTGTTGCATCTAAGTGAGTCAACATAACTCTAGTTTTCCAACATCTTGAAATATGCAACATACTTTCTGGAGAAAAGAAATGCATACAGATAACAAGGAAATGCATCAATAAGGCAATATTTAAATCAGTTATCAAAAGAAATGCAAGGCCTTAATTGGTTAAGAAATCTAACTATCTCTTTCCAAACCATTTCAGTGGCACTTCTTTCAGCTGAACTTCATCGTGTGTATCATCCCGGCCCACATCAATGATGGAATCCTCTTTTCCATTCTTGCCAAAATCTCTCTCCACCTTCTTCAAATGTCGTGGATGACTTGTTGGATGCAAACTCCAACACCTGTCTACAAGATGACCTTGCTTATGGCAATGCATGAAAAATAATTGCATCTTCTTTTCAACATGGTTTCCACTATCCAATGGACCTTTGGCTTTTTGACTCTTTTGTTTTGAAATTTTTCTGCGTATGTCTATCCTCTTCCAACACCTTGAAATAGTATGGTTATTCAAACCACAAAAGGAACATGTAAATTTTCTGCAAAACTTATGTGAAGATTTATCATGTTTATCATAATCAAAAGAAACTTGATTAAAGGCAGATTTATACCTTTCACATTCACCTTTATCACCTTCTTGAGGAGGTGAATTTGATGAGGTAGTTTCTCTCTTCGGAATACCAACAAGTTTCAATGACCTTAGAGCTTTCAACATCCTCTTGTTTTCAGTTTCCACTAGTTGCATGCTTATGAGCATCTTCTTGCAAAGTGGGTATAAAACTTTTGCATTCCTCGTGAACACAAACTTCACAAGCTTGAGGTAAGGAGCATGTAATGAAATTCCTTCTTGGAACACCTTCATGTGCCTCCTTGGCTTTGGAGCATTTTCCATCGTGTTTTCCATAACCAAGACCCAAATACCTAGGCCTTTCCTCAACAACAATTTGTAGAAATTTTGAATAATTTAACACATATTCAATAGAGATTATCCTGATCATGTACTATTGCGGAAAACATACACAATACATAAGCTCCTCTACGTTGATCATCAATATAGCAGCATCAAATAACAATAAAACATCAAGAGCATTCACACATTAA